>JAODAL010007417.1:0-125346 GCA_025379985.1 Phyllomedusa bahiana
CCGGAACCCTCCGCCTCAGTCATTGTGCCATTCTGTGGCTTCCTCCTGTTTTGCCACCTACAGAATGTCATTGTGCCACTGCCTGACCTCATGCTGCTGCCGCCATGACCTCCGCTCTCAGTCATTGTGCCATTCTGTGGCTTCCTCGTGTTTTGCCACCTACAGAATGTCATTGTGCCACTGCCTGATCTCATGCTGCTGTGGGTGCCGCCGTCACCTCCACACTCTGTCACTAATGTTGCCACCTGAGCTCTCAGCTTGTTTTTTTCCAGCTTTTGCTGGCATGACTTTATCAGGCTACATTCCCGCTTCAGTTTTTTTGGTCAGTTTTGCCCTCTTAAGTGCCCAGGGAATTTTATAGCGAAGCGATTCTAAAAGCGGCAGCAGTCATCTGCGTGTCATATTAAAACACAACATTGTATGAAGACCAAACCAAGCTCCCTCTGCATATTTAAGCATGGCACAATGTTCTACAGAACCCTGCAGGCTCTGTGCAGCCTGGAAATAGCTGCTTTTTGAAGCAATTCGTGCCGAAGTAATTCGGAACGAAACGAATTTTGTCGGAAAATTCGGCGAAGTGACCGTATCGAATTTTTGAGAAATTCGCCCATCTCTAATTATAACTGTAGGTCAATCATTTCTGATACAGAAACAGTGAACATTAAAAGGGATATTCTAATCTCATTAATTAGCTTTTACCCCTTCTCATCGCAGCCTATTTTTCTTTTGTCATGTTCGTTTTCCTTCCCTGCCTTCCCAGAGCCATATTTTTTTTTCCACCTACATATACATAGGAGGGCTTCTATTTTGTGGGACAAGGTGTACTTTCTAACAGTATCATTCATCGCACCACAGAATATACTGGGAAACCACAAAAAAATTTATAAGTGGGGGAAAAAAAAAAAAAACAGTACTCGTTAGTGCCATGTTAGTGGGAGTTTTTTATTTTTTTTTACTGCATTCAATCTTTGGTATAAATTATGTGTTAATTGTATTCTACATATTGATACAAATCCGGAAATACCACACATATATGGTTTTCTTTATGTTTTGGTATCGTAAAAAATCCAAACATTTTCTATTTTTAAAATTTTTGCCACGGCGTTATTTTCTGCAACCAATTACTTTTTTGTACTTCTGCCTACAGACCTGAGTGAGAGTGCATTTTTTGCAGCCTGAAGTGTACTTTTTATTGGTACCAGTTGGAATACATGTGATTTTTTTTATCACTTTTCTTCCAATTTTTAGGGGATGCGAAATGACCATAAAACCACAACTTTGTCATTTGGAATTTTCTTCTTCTACGGTGTTCGCCATACAGGATAAACTATGTTATATTTTAATAGATCAGACTTTTACAGATGTGGAAATACCAATTATGTGTAACTTTTTTATTACTTATTTTTTTCATTTGTATACTGGCAAAAGGGGGTGTGATTTGAGCATATATATATATATATATATATATATATATATATATATATATATATATATATATATATATATGCAACCACAATTACAAAAAAGTTGGGACACTAAACAAATTAAGAATAAAAACTGAATGCGATGATGTGGGGGTGCCGACAGCTAATATTTTATTCAGAATAGAACATAGATGACAGATCAAAAGTTTAATCTGAGTGAATGTAACATTTTAAAGGAAAAATATGTTGATTCACAATTTCATAGTGTCTACAAATGCCAAAAAAGTTGGGACAAGTAGCAATAAGTGGCTGGAAAAATGACATTGAGCATATAATGATCAGCTGGAAGACCAATCAACACTAATTAGATTAGGTGAATTGCCAACATGATTGGGTATAAAAAGAGCTACTCAGAGTGTCAGTGTCTCTCTGAAGCCAAGATGGTAAGAGGATCACCAATTCCACCATTGTTGCGCAGAAAGATAGTGCAGCAATCCCAGGATGGTGTTACCCAGCGTAAAATAGCAAAGACTTTAAAGTTATCATCATCAACCATACATAACATCATCAAAAGATTCAGATAATCTGGAACAATCGCTGTGCGTAAGGGTCAAGGCCGTAAAACTCTACTGGATGCTCGTGATCTCCGGGCCCTTAAACGTCACTGCACCTCAAACAGGAATGCCACTGTCAAGGAAATAACAGAATGGGCTCAGGAATACTTCCAGAAAGCATTGTCAGTGAACACAATCCACCGTGCCATCCGCTGTTGCCAGCTGAGATTCTACAGTGCAAAGAGGAAGCCATTTCTAAGCAAGCTCCACAAGCTCAGCCATTTGCATCGGGCCAGGGGTCATTTAAAATGGAGTGTGGCAAAATGGAAAACTGTTCTGTGGTCAGATGAGTCATGATTTGAAGTTCTTTATGGAACAGTGGGACGCCATGTCATCTGGACCAGAGAGAACAAGGACAACCTAAGTTGTTATCAACGCTTCGTTCAGGACCCTGCATCACTGATGGTATGGGGTTGCATGAGTGCTTGTGGCATGGGCAGCTTGCATGTCTGGAAAGGCACCATTAATGCAGAGAGCTATGTTCAGGTTCTAGAACAACATATGCTCCCATCTAGATGTCACCTCTTTCATGGAAGACCCTGCATTTTTCAACAACATAATGCCAGAGCACATTCTGCAGCAATCACAACATCATGGCTACGTAGGAGAAGGATCCGTGTACTGAAATGGTCGCCTGCAGTCCAGATCTTTCAACTATAGAGAACCTTTGTCGCATCATAAAGAGGAAGGTGTGACAAAGAAGGCCCAAGATAATTGAACAGTTAAAGGCCTGTATTAGACATGAATGGGAGAGTATTCCTATTTCTAAACTTGAGAAACTGGTCTCCTCTGTCCCCAGACGTTTGTTGACTGTTGAAAGAAGCAGGTGTGATGCCACATAGTGGTAAAAACGGCATGGTCCCAACTTTTTTGGGATTTGTTGACGCCATTAAATTTTGAAACAACTTATCTTTCACTTAAAATTATACATTCTCTCAGTTTAAACTTTTTATCTGTGGTTTGTGTTCTATTCTGAATGTAATATTAGATATTGGCACCTCCACATCATTACATTCAGTTTTTATTCACAATTTTTTAGTGTCCCAACTGTTTGGGAATTGAGGTTGTATGTGTATATATATATATATATATATAATTATATATATATATATATATATATATATATATATTTATATATATATATATATGTAGCAAAAAAATCCACGGCACTCCACAATGAATTGAAGCAAAATAGAGAAGTTTATTCCTCCATGCTCAAAGAATGCAACGTTTCAGCTCCCTCACAGAGCCTTTGTCAAGCTTGACAAAGGCTCTGTGAGGGAGCTGAAACGTTGCATTCTTTGAGCATGGAGGAATAAACTTCTCTATTTTGCTTCAATTCATTGTGGAGTGCCGTGGATTTTTTTGCTACATATTTTTGAAGTCTTGTATATCGAGGCTGTTGCTGGCACCCATCTTTCTGGAAAATGTGAACTTTAAAACAAGGTGTGCTGCTTTTTTCTATATATAAAAATATATATATACTCAAACACACCCTCTTTTGCCATTTTACAAATGAAAAATTAAGTAATAAAAAAATTATACATAATTTATTTATATGTGTGTGTGTTTATATAGATATATATATATATATATATATTATTTATATATATGTGTGTATGTATGTGTGTGTGTATTATATATATATATATTATATATATATTAATATATATATATATATATATATATATATATATATTTTTTTTTTTTTTTTTTTCACTTTAGCATAGAGTCCCCTTAGGGTGCTTCACCACTAGGGGGAGCAATTGATTATACCGCCCAGTGTCAGATTAGGGTGCCTAGGACCCACCAGAGGCGTCGATTTTAGGGGGTCCACTTTGCCTCGCTGTCTCCACCATCTGTACGGTGCCCCGCCCAGTCTCGCTTCAACTTATGCAGACTGGTGCAATGACATCATCACTCTAATCTGTAATCAATATGGAGCACTGGGGCTTCTGAGTCTCCCTCACCTAACTGTAACAGGACACCGGTAGTAAAAATAAAATGTCTAAAGATGTATGTCAGCCTCCCGAATGATACATTTTTATATAAATAAAAATATATCAAAAGTTATAACACAAAGTACTGAGTATAAAGCCCCTAAATAATGATTGTACAGTAACTAAATAGCTTTACAAAACCAGAATCCCTAGATCAATATTACTAATAATTCCAGTAAGACCAAATACCACCACAACATGAACACATATCACCACTACATAGTGACTGAATGACACCTCCACACCATGACCCCATAAGACCATCACATAGTGACTGAATAATACCTTAACACTATGACCACATATCATCACCACATAGTGACTCAATAATACCACAACATAGTGACTGAATAATACTGCCACACCATTACTGAATATAAATAATTACACTTTGCACGCATATAAGTGATTACAGTTCAGTTACATTTAGGGACTTACAGGTGACGTTTCTTTGATGAGTTGTTCACGTTCCCTTTTCTTTACATCTTGTCCGAATCGAAATGATAACTTTTCCCGGCCAACCCTTACCCCTGCAGATTTGGACACATATCTTAGAATCCTCACTTTTCCAGCACCTCTTTACATTTTCCCAACTCTGTAAAAAACTTCCCAGGGGTTGGATGGCGAGTTCAAGCCACAGCTTAGAAACACAATCATTTTGGATGGTTCCTGCACCCAGAAGATCAGCTGCAAACATGATGCATGATCTCTAGGAGGTGCAAGGGATGGAGTTCAGTACTATCATGCTTTCAGTATAGTGTTTCTGTTTTTTTCTACAGATTTCCCCATCGGACTTTGATGAAATTATTGAACCAGTGTTTGATCCATTTCTTTAATAAAATGGTCAAGCAGGGCTGGTGTTGGGGAAAGTTCATTTAAGTAAAGTGTTTTTTTTTGCTGTGTCCATGTGTTTTTTTACCGTTTATTTCCAGTGTTAGTAAAAGAGGTGTCTGATAGACACCTCTATATGACTAGAACTGGGGCTTGTTGTTAGCCTTGGGGGGTAATGGATAGTAATAGAGAGATGTCTATCAGACACCTTTATTACTAACACTGGAAAACTCGTGATAAAACATACACTGAAACAACACAAAAATACTTTAAAGAAACACTCCCCGAAAATATCCCTCGTTGACCATTTTATTAAATAAATGGATCCAACACTGGTCCGGCACAGTCCGACGTGGAAACCTGTAACATACAGAAACACTAATCAGCATCCTACAGATAGGAATAGCAGGAATGAAATGTCAGTCACTGATGTAGAACCACCCACATCATATTTTAGATTTATTATATCCTAAATTCCAAAGACAATTGTAATAGAAAAAAACTGAGATTAATGGGTAGAACATGTCAAAATGTTATTTTTTCTCATTTACTTACAGTTTTTCAGAAGAAACTTGTTTTTCACTCATACATTTATCTTTTAGTGTAATAATAATAATAATAATAATAATAATCTTTATTTATATAGCGCCAACATATTCCGCAGCACTTTACAAATTAAAAGGTAAACGTACAGACATTACACATTAAAAGTACTTACAAATGAGACACAAGG
The DNA here is from genome assembly GCA_025379985.1 of Phyllomedusa bahiana. Lineage (NCBI taxonomy): Eukaryota > Metazoa > Chordata > Amphibia > Anura > Hylidae > Phyllomedusa > Phyllomedusa bahiana. Next base: position 5,603 of record JAODAL010007417.1, read on the forward strand.
TGTGAGGGCCCTGCCCGTGAGAGCTTACAATCTATTAGGGTGTATGGGTGAACATACGGTGAGAAGGGCCAAGTTTACAATGGTCCAGCCTTGTTTCATAAATAGGGGGTGGTTTACATGAAAAATGGATGAACCTGCCACCTTGACAGTACATCTATATACAGATAAGTGCCTGTGAGTGCCCTAGTGAAGGGAGTGACAGATGTGTGTGACAGTTAGGGATCTTGGTAGGCCAGACCGAGAAGATGTTTTCTCAGGGCCCTCTTAAAACTATTAGGGTTGTGAATGTGCCTGATCGCCTGCGGTAGCATATTCCAGAGAATTGGTGCTGCACGTGTGAAATCTTGGAGACGGGCAGGGGAGGTTAGGATGATTGAGTGTAACCTGATATCAGCAGCAGAGCGGAGAGAGCGGGTCGGGTGGTAGACAGAGACGAGGGAGGAGATGTAGGGGGGGCAGCGTTGTGGAGAGCTTTATGAGTGAGAGTGCTGAGTTTATACTGTATCCTGTACTGAATGGGCAACTAGTGCAGTGACTGACACAGGGTAGAGGCATTAGTATAGCGGCTAGAGAGAAAGATGAGCCTGGCTGCTGCATTCAGGACAGATTGAAGAGGGGAGAGTTTGCAGAGAGGGAAACCAATAAGCAAGGAGATACAGTAGTCAAGACGAGAAAGAATAAGAGCAGTAATGAGAGTTTGATTTTTTTCCACGGTGAGAAACGGACGGATTCTGGAGATGTTCTTGAGGTGCAGGTGACAGGAGCGGGCAAGGGATTGGATATATAGGGTGAAGGTCAGATCAGAATCTAATATAACCCCCAGACAGCGGGCCTGCTGCTTAGGAGAAATGGTGGTACCACATACAGAACCAGAAATAGCAGGGTGGGGTTGGTTAGTAGATGGTGGAAAGACAAGAAGTTCAGTCTTAGTGAGGTTTAGTTTCAGATGGAGAGAGGACATGATGTCAGAGACAGCGGCCAGACAGTCACTGGTGTTTTGTAGCAGCGCTGGAGTGATGTCACGGGAGGAGGTGTATAATTGAGTGTCATCAGCATAGAGAAGGTACTGTAAGTCAAATCTACTGATGGTTTGTCCAATGGGGGGCTGTGTACAATAAAAAGAGGAGAGGACCTAGAACTGATCCATGAGGAACTCCAACAGCAAGAGGGAGAGGAGATAGAACCAGAAAATGAGACACTGAAGGAGCGATCAGACAGGTAAGATGAGAACCAAGCGAGAGCGGTGTCCTGGAGGCCAATGGCGCTGAGCATGCTGAGGAGAAGGTGGTGATCCACAGTGTCAAACGCTGCAGAGAGATCCAGGAGAAGCAGCAAGGAGTAGTTACCCTGAGATTTTGCTGTTAGGAAGTCATTTGAGACTTTAACTAAGGCAGTTTCCGTGGAGTGTAGGGTGCGGAAACCGGATTGCCGAGGGTCAAGAAGAGAGTAAGTAGAGAGATAGCGGATTAGGCGAGAGTAGACCAAGCGTTCCAGGAGTTTAGAGATGAGGGCAGATTAGAGACTGGTCGGTAATTAGCAGCACAGGACGGGTCCAGAGAGGGCTTTTTTAGTAAAGGGGTTATGATGGCATGTTTGAAGGAAGATGGAAAGATCCCAGTGGAGAGAGAGAGGTTACAGATTGCAGTAAGGTGAGAGAGGACAGCTGGAGAAATAGACTGGACGAGGTGGGAGGGAATGGGGTCAGTAGAGCAGGTGGTGGGGCGAACAGACAGGAGAAGCCTGGACACTTCTTCCTCTGTCGTCGGGTCAAGGGCTAGTGTATCTTGAACTCCTAAGATTGAAGACTTTGAAAAGGACGACTGCCATTCAGAGTAGGCAATACTCTTTGTTTGAGATCAACCAAGTGAAGGACCTGCACAAAGTCCACAGCATAAAAAATTGTAGCAAATGAAATATAAAAATGTTAAAAATTTTCAGTGCAAAGGCGTCCATATTGTGTAAATATGGCTTTGTTGCAAAAGTTTGCAGTTTAATTTTGTATGCAATTTTTTTTTTTTTTAACCAAAGCACTAATATTGTATAAAGACATTATCCAATATAGCACAGATTTTTTTTTTTTTTGCTTTCCTTGATAAAAATAATTAGCGGTATAATTAAATAATTACATTTAAACAGTATATGCAAAGTTAGATGCACTATACTATTTGGGTTTGTTCACACCAGGGTCATGGTTCCTAGTTTTAAAGGAAACATGATAGAAATAATGGATACATATTGATCCAATTTGCAAAAGACATTGATTATTACTATAATGACAATCCTATAATGACCTCATCAGATTTCTGCAACATAACTATGGGCTCATCTTAGGTTCTGTAACCTGATGGTAAAATTAAAAAGATACTCACCTACCATCCATTGCCCAAGGTTCATTATCTGACCTACAGTCTCATATCTCTAACCTGTTGCTATTAGAGGAAAAACAGTAGTCTAAAAGTTACAGCAGTACCTTAACCATCACAACTATTCCACTGAACTAATGATGACATAGATGAATATAGCTATTAATCCCTGATCCCCTCCAGATGTAGCAAAACTAAACATGACAGACAACACACTATGATATCATGGCACAGAATTTTATCTAAACCTTTTCAATGCTTTTCAGTGGCTTTTGTCTAGAGATTAGAGCAAATAACACAGAAAACCGTGATCTCAAAGTAAAGTTTAACTTTACTTGCTACATCAGAATGACATCTAATGAATGTGATAAAAATAAATGTTTTATCAGTTCTCATACCTGTCTTCTTGTTCTTCTGCGTCATACATAAATTTATTATTTATTCCTTTCATGTCTAATACGCGTCATTTGTGCCAACCAGCACTTCTTATCATGTGTCATATGCATCATATCTGCCAACCAGTGCTATTCATTATGGGTTACACTTTGCATATGCACTGCTGTTTCCTAGTGCTTGGATTAATTATGTCTGCCTAGTGATGTTGTGCTTGGATTGATTATGCCTGCCTTGACACCGTGTCCAAAGTTTGTCTTACACAGGTTTGTCTTATTTTTTTCATTGCTACTTGTATAAAAATGGGACTCTCTGGGACTCTCGCCTTATTTTGGATACTTTCTTTACATTTTGTTATTTTGGTTTGCTTCCTTATCATCCATTTCAATTGAGCTTCTATATACTTCTTTGTTCTTAGTATTGCATTATATACTGTTTGTGGTGTATTATTGTGTCTGCACTATTTGTGACACTTTTTGATATTGTGTCTGCACTATTTGTGGCACTTTGTGTATTTTTTGTGCTAGTCTATTTTGCCAGGATTAGGTTTGTTGGATTATTGTCTACAGACCTTTTGATATATGTCAGCTGTATGCTTTTAAATTGTTTTTAATTTTTCTTTTCTTTGGTTGTGCATCAATTTCTTTGCCCTCTTTTCTCTGGTTTGTTTCTACTACAGTACATGCTTATTGTGGTCTCTATCATTTTTAATTTCTGTCATATATAAATTTATTGTCCTACCATACAGTCACTTTAACGTCACAAAATTGAGTTTATTTTATTTCAGAGTATCAGTGTGTATAGCATGTCCATCTTATATAGGTAGCAATAACATTTGTAAACAAATTCTAGCCTGGTAGTGCAAACTCCCCATTGGACCACTAGCCTGTATTTCATGATATAAAAATTTAATTTTTAGCACCAGCCAACTATATTGGACCATGTGATATTATTCTTCCATTTACTGTAATTCTAATTTCTAGTATGGAAATACTACACAAGTAATAATAATAATCTTTATTTATATAGAGCCAACATTTTTCGCAGCACTTTACAATATAGAGGGTATAAGTACAGACAAAACCAAACATTTCATTACATTATAAAAAGTTACTTACAAATCAGACACAAGGTTTGAGGGCCCTGCTTGCAAGAGCTTACAATCTATTAGGGTGTATGGTGAGACGAAGTGTGAGAAGTGCTTGGTTTACAATGGTCCATCCATGTGGCATAAATATGGGATAGTTTACATAAAAAAGTGGATGAACCTGCCATCCCGACCATACATCTATATACAGATAAGTGCCTGTGGGTGCTGAAGTGCAGAAAGTGATGAATGTGTGACAGAATTTGGGGGGGTTAACAAGTAGGGATCTTGGTAGACCTGTTTAAGAAAATGAGTTTTCAGAGCACACTTAAAACTGTGAGGGTTGTGCGTGTGCCTGATCATATGGGGTAACATGTTCCAGATAACTGGTGCAACACATGCAAAATCTGGTAGATGGGCATGGGAGGTTCGGATGACTGAGGTGTGTAATCTCAAATCAGCAGCAAGCGGAGAGACCTGGTAGGGCAGTAGACAGAGATGAGGAAGGAGATGTAGGGGGAGTGCAGCGCTGTGGAGAGCTTTACAGGTGAAAGTGATTCATTTATGTTGTATTCTATACTGAATGGGCAACCACTGCAGTGACTGACACAGGGTAGAGGCATCAGTATAGCGGAAAGAAAGATGAGCCTGACTGCTGCATTCAGGACAGATTGGAGAGGTGAGAGTTTACTTAGAGGGAGACCGACACGTAGGGAGTTACAGAATAAAGGACAACTTTAGTCACCACCATCTCTACTGCCACAGAAACACCAGTTTTATTTTTGTCTGTTTAGTTGAATGGATAAAAGATGATATTTTGTTCCTTAAAAATTGTAACAGAGCCATACCCAACTAGACATATTTTGAAGACACATCAAAATAGACATAAGAATGAATGCAACAACTCATCCTTAAATGGGATACATCACCTCGCATTATGTAGTGTTAATCCTTAGCTTCACTTGAATTTCATGATTTGTAAACCTCGGATTTTCTCATCCTTGCTCAAATACTCTATGTATTGACTGTATTTGGAAAATATCTATAATAAGAGTAAATATTTGATCAGTTTTCATGCCTGTCTTCTGGTTCTTCTATGTCATATGTGAATCTATTGTCCTACTGTATAGTCATTTTAACATTAGAAAATATAGTCTATTTTTTTTTCAGAGCATCAGTGAGTATAGTTCACTCATTTTATATAATTAACAACTATATATATGTGCAAATTCTAGTCTAGTAGTGCAAACGTCCCATTAGATCACTTACCTGTGCATTTTGAAAAACATTTTACCAAATAAAATTAAAATCTTAGCACCAGTCAGCTAAATATTTTTTTCTAAATTGCACCAGTTGATGCTAATATCCCATTTAATACAAATATAATTTCTACTGTGGAAATTGAACTTCACATAAATGTACATAAGTACAGAATATAGGACAACTTTAGTCACCACCATCTCTGCTACCACAGAAACACCTGTTTTATTTTTGTCTGTTTAGTTGAATGGATAAAAGATGATATTCTGTTCCTTAAAAATTGTAACAGAGCCATACCCAACTAGACATATTTTGAAGACACATCAAAATAGACAGAAGAATGACTCCAACAACTCATCCTTAAGTGGGATACGTCATCTCCCATTATGTAGTGTTAATCCTTAGCTCCGCTGGAATGTCATGATTTGTAAACCTCGAATTGTCTCATCCTCGTTCAAGTACTCTATGTATTTACTGTATTTGGAAAATTATTAAAGGAAAATATATTTGCATTAGAAGAGCATATGGTTTGTCTGTGTTTGTTTGAAATGGGTAACTATAACATTATGGTAGCTATTAATATTATATGCGTATTATTTACACAGCTGTGAAGTCACTTAGCAAGATTTAAATCATTACTTATTTTAATTCTATAGATGTCTTACTGAGCCTTCTGTAAAAACATGGATTCCTAAACTTAAAATATAGTTCCAATTTTAATGACTTCATGGGGCCATCAAAGGTGTTGTTTTATTACATTCACTGAATAGTAAGTCACTTCACCTTTGCAGCTGAAATATTTTAATAGCTCTAATTATCTTGCCATCTCAGGTTATGAGTAATAGTGTATACATATGTGTATGGGTCAGAGAAAATGGAGAGATCTATTAAAATTGGTGTAAAAGAAAGTTAGAGGATAGACCCATCTAGCCAACCATTTTTGCAGATTTAATCTACAAATATTCTAAAAATGACTGGGTGCTATAGGTTTTTTTCCACTTTTACTTTGCACTCTCTTTGATGAACACCTCACATTGTGTTATGCTTTATTGAAATAATAGCAATTAAAATAAATTGGCATTGGTGTTTGTATTATGTATTAAATATTTGCTCTGGTCATTGTTAATTCTGGCCATTTTCACAGCAAGTTTCCCACTCCCACATCCTATTCAAAAAATGAAACAAAAATAAAAATTGATCAGCACATCCAAAATAATTTTAAAGCAAATGATGGGATTAAGGTCCAAGCTACACTCTGCTCTGATTAAAAATAGGCTATATGAATCGGCGGAGTACACAACCAGAATGGAGACTGCCACTCCCCCATGCAAACAATCCAAAAATAAAAATTGATCAGAACATTCAAAACAATTTTAAAGAAAATTATGTCGTGGCATACTGGTGTGGCATCAAACAATGTCAAACTTTCTTTTCAGGCTGTGGGCAGTTTTACAGCAGTGACTGACATTTCAGTTCTGCTATTCCTAGGTGAGCTAGTTAGAAGGACATTGGTGATGTAGGGGTTTTAGCAGCAGTGTACAAAGTTAAAAGTTTAAATTTGTCAGTAAGAAAAAAAAGCTCCTCTGCTACTGATAAGACATGGGAGTGATGTCACTATCCCGGCAAGGTCTGCTTGAGCAGAGAGAGGTGGTTGGCAGCCTAAGAAACCTTCTGTAAACAAGCAAAATATAAGATCTGCTCTAACTTTAAAAAGGAAGCAAAATTAGAACAGCAAGATAAATGGTAAAAATCTTTATTTACCTTTACCTACATGTTTGAAACAAATCAATAAAATAGGAATACCCCTGCAAAGCCTGATGACTAGAGCAGTATCCACAGAGCCTGTATGTAGACACACTGAACCATAGGTGTCTCATGTGTCTTCAAGTTGTATCTCAATATAGCACTCTAATATGCAAATATTTACAAATATATAATATTAAATATTATATTATATTTAAAATATAATATACTTATAGAATACTTGATAATATAATGGAAGTCAATGGCATATGGTTCTACATAAGCAACTGTTTGCAGACTATTTTGATCTATCTAATGAAATACAATTTAATTTGTCTGGTTGGGAGCTGGGTCTAGATATACACATTTTTATTTCATGCAAAATGGAGAAAACATAGACATAAAAAATACAGGTGGGTTTCTTCATTGATGACATTTAATAAAAGTGGTGGTGCAGTCCTCCCTGCAAAATCTTTAATGACTTTTATTTTTATTCCTTTTGTTTTTGAACATTGTATCTTCTAAGCCTTTCTGATTTTGGTAGAAATCTGACCAATCGTTATTAAAAGAAAGAAAAAACTGTTAAGACAGGGACATAAATCTCCTTCATGACTGTATTAGAGGTCAGTGACATATTTACCAGGAAATAGGAAGTCTGGATGGTGGGAATGTTAATATTTAATTGTAAAAAGATTAAAATGATTTTAGTCTGAGACACTGACATTTCCAGCAAAATTGAACTATTAGTAAAAATTATGAAACATTTGCTGCTTGTCACGGTCCGTGCCGCGTTCCTGTCCTTCGCCACGGCTTCTGCTGTCACCGTGTACATTCCTATCGCTGCTGCTTCCCACCTGCGGTTGCTGTGCGACTTTTCCCAAACTGGCCATGCTGCTCCACCATCTTGGCTGCTGCCCTGTTTCCCTGTCTCTTTAGAGGTCGGCGGCCGCATCTTGCCTTCCTTTATTCCCACAGTGTGCAGCGGGGTAGGGCTTCCTCTACCAATCCCCTTCCACCTGTGGGTTTATGAGTCTGTTCCTCACAACATTCCCTGCCTGATACTTGTTGTGTCATGTTGTTGCATGTTGTCTCTTGTTGTAATCTGTTGCTGTGTGTTTTCTAATGTTGTTTGTTAGCAGTCTGGTGTGCACATGCTGTCTTGTTTGTGTCTTTGTGGTTTTCCTCTATATTTGGTTAGTCTCTATGTTGGTCTCCTTGTGTCTGTGAGTTTCCTTGCCTTGTTCTCTGCCTGTGTTCCTGCCCTGGTCGTGCCTTGGTTCCTTTCCTGAGTTTAGCTTAAGTCTCTGCTGGTCGCTGCTTGTTGTTGGTGTTGTTTTCAGTCTGTCTATGTATTGTTCCTTTGCCTTATGTTTAATCCTCCTCTTTAGCATCTGTTTTGTCCTGTCTTTGTTTGTACCTGCACATATCCATATCTAGTCTGCTTTGTCTCTGTTCCTATTCTGTTGGTGCCTAGCTTTTGCACTTCTGGCCTGCTGGTCAGCTGCCACTGCTGGGGACTGCTCTAAGGTAGCACATGGTGGCTGTTGGGGTAAGCCATCCTTACCATCAAAGGCTCTGTGAAGATGCCCGACGGCCACTTAGTTATGCCCCCTTGGAGCACGCCTGGCAGTGGTCCAGTGGGTCCACTACCTGCTTTACCCGCTCATCCGTTATACTGCTTTAATACCACCTGTAGTGGCAGGATATAAAACGACCCAGCAAATCAACAATTTGGACTTTTAACTTTGATTCTAGAGTGTTCTAATAAATTTTAGTTTTCCTTTGAATTTATACAATATTTGTATCTGTTTTTTCAGCACATTTTTTTTATGGCATTATACCTATATGATTAGAACTAAAATGAACTGTCTAGACATGTCATCTAATGGAATTGCCATGATGTAATACTGATAAATTTGTGGAAAAAATGCAGGTTTTCATTGAAAATTGGTAAAGTTCTTTTATAAAATGTCGGAGCACAAGTTGGTGCCTGGTGTGTTATAACTAGGACTCTCTCAGCTTTACAGTTGCCTGTAGGCTGTCACTCAGGTTTGCATTGTGGAGGTTAGGAAAACGTCCCAGGTAGGACTTCATAGGGAAAGAAAATGACCGCCAGGCTCCTTCCTCCGCAGAAACCTGTCCCACAGGAAGTAGGACAAGCTCTGTAAGTTACGTCCTGGTTAGACTGACTGACATAACTGAGCATATGCTGTGCATAGTCAGTGTGACAGACTTGTGATATGAGGGACAGCTCTGCAAGATAGAAAGGAGACTGAGGGCTGTACACACACAGATATATTTAATTAGGTGTGGATATAGTATATAGAATCTACATCTCATCTGAGAGGAAGCGGCTGTTGTGGGAAATGTAGTTTTCAGAGGGCACCTAGCAACTGTAGCTCGCCCAAAATCTATAAGGGGAAAGACCAAATGGTGGTAAAAAAGTAATATAACAGGTCTTAAGTAGTTCATCATTTATTGTGACAGTAGTTACTGCTTATCTTTAGATTACTGCTGTAGGGGTAATATCAGAAAAGAGCCCACTACCCGTTCAAGGCGCTTAAATAGTTTTTAAAGGCACCTGAATGAAAGAAACCTGTAAAAAAACGGGGTGTGGTCAAACCTTGCATGTATAATTGTGGCCTAATCTAAGCGCAAAAGATATCATTGCTAGCATATTTTATCCCCTATTTTGGGTTTATTCAAAAGTGTTTTGCCGGATAAATGCACCTATTCGGGGTTTACTACAGTTATTTATATAGAAAAATAGGACATCAACAGTTTTTTGGCACAAAATATACAAACAAAATATGGCACAGCACTAATGGGACATTTCACCCTACATGTTCTTATTTTTGTTTTTTTTCCCAAAAAAAACCCTTTAAAAAACAATCTGTCCCCTAATTATTGCGGGGGTCAAAATTTCCCAAAGATGTGTTGTAGAGATGATCAGTTAGAAAAAGAAAACAGATTTCTTGTACTTTTTTGGGAGATGTTTTGTTATGGGGGACTGTAGAAATTTTTTTGTGCCTAAAAAGGCTATAATGGCCTGATTTTATGCCCCGCTCCAGGGGGTCATTAATCAGGCACTTCTAGCACTAGGGGACTTTTTTTGGCTAGGTATATCATTTTTTAAAAAGTGGTGTACCTGCCCCAAATGTAAGCGCCCAAAATTCCGTAGCGAAGCAAAATTTTGTAGCTTCGTACGGTTTTTATGCGCCCCGCCCCCCTCCCCCCCGAATGGGGCGCATTGCAAAGTGCGCAGGCTGTATGTACTGCCCATAAGGCATTGGGGGAATTAAACATGTATGAATGGGGCTGCGCCTGATATCGGGCTGAAAAGACGCCAGATATCTGGTGCTGCCCCATTCATACATGTTGCCCTATATATCTATTAGGTATGTGAATTATACCCTTTCAGGGGTTTACTAGCATGTTCTTTCAAAACACTATATTGGTAGCTATTGCAGCTTGATATGGTTCACCACAAACCTGCGGCAGGAGCTCCTCATTCTCCTTATACATCAAACTTTCTCAAAACGCCAAAACAGGTACAACTTTTTCTTATCCAAGAGAGCTAATTTATTTCATGTAACAATTCAGATATGAACAATAAAACGTGCACATAATAATGTTTTTGCATAAAATAAAATTGGTAAGTGAAACCTTAAATTTCCAAAGGAGAATTTCTCCCCGTGCCCCGGGCCATCGGGAATTTGTGATGACCCATCAGGCGAGAAAACGCTTAGTGATTTTATTTTTTTTGTTTTTAAAAGGGTTTTTAGCTCTTTTTTCAAGTTGTTTAGCCCTAATAAAAACCTTTTTTTCTAAAAATTATTCAGGGGCTCAGGGAGGTTGAATAGATTAGCGCCGGGGACCGCAATTTTTCTTCCGTATTCTAGTGTTCACACCCACTGCTGTGACTTTGCTGCTTCGGAGAGGAGACTCATGACTGCCCTGACGGGGGAAAAAAGGCTTATGAGAGTTGTGCCTCCAAAATATGACAATTTTTGGGTGATTTAACATTGTTGTCACTGCATATATTGTATTTTGCACTGACATACTTCACCATAGGAACGTCCCCCCTGTATTTTTTTCTTTTCTCTGCTTAAGTCCAAAAGGAACTCACACTTCTACAGCGGTAACCTCCTCTGTGTCCATATGGTGGAGACTGATCAGACAGGCGGGCGTGAAACAAAAGTGAAAGTTTCGGGGGAACCCGTCCCTTTCCAGCACCGCTTTTTGGATAAGAAAAAGTTGTACCTGCTTTGACGTTTTGAGAAAGTTTATTAACATGTTACAATATTGAATTTTTGTTGTGATAAATTAAAATGGTTAAATAAATTTTTGAAAAGGGAATATGCTGTTCTCCCTTGTTCCCAATACTGATATCCTTTTATACATATAAAAGGGATCTCCTAACACATAAGGGGCACAAGCGTGGGCACCATATATTGTCACTGGTGGGAGAATCTGTCAAATATCAAACAAAAGCAAATGCGCAAGAATTCTTCTACAGCTTCCCCATAGGAAAACAAAGCATTTAATGCTGCTTATTAGAAATGAATCAGTTCTCTGTGCAGTGCACGAATGTGCCGAGTCCTTCAGTCCAATACATGTTTAATGTAGTGCTCGGGCCCTTTTCTTTAAAAACCCAAGGCCCTTTTTTTTTTAGAATACCCTAGTAGGGTGCTTGAAAATAGTTTCTTTAAACCAAACAATCCAATTCTTTTTGAGGAGTCACCTAGGTGTACAGTATCATTGGATACAATTACTTCACTGTTTGTGTTTCTACTTTTGGGAAAAAGGTTGTAAAACTTAGAATTTCAGACGTTAATTGTTTGTGACAATTAAATTAATAATGGAGGTTTCTGAAGTTTCATTGAAAAAACCTGGGACTGTGTCTGGGATTTCATAGTGCAAAGAGCGTAATTAGGATCCAAAATACCACCTGGTGTTTACATTTTATGTGGTTTCAGATTCTTAATGAATCAAAAGACTACAATTCCCAGAAAACCAATGTGTGGTTGTAAAGAAGGTTAATAGGTTAAATAAGGATTAATTTAGTTGCAAGTGTTTTGTTCAGGCCAGCAAGGCGAAAAGGGAAGTTCACACTCTAGTAGACTTTGAAGCTTTCACAAGTCTGTTGCTGCTTGGATTGTGAATAAGGTATGGTCGTGGTTTAGTGGTGCAGTACTTAGCATTGCTGTTTGTCCTTACAAGTACTTTGCAATTTGGTGTGTTTTATTTTCTGTCATGCACAATTGACTGCAGTGAATAAACAGACTGTGCCTCATTAACCTAGACTGAGCAAAGAGCTTAAAAAGTCACTGGACAGACAAAGAAGGACTTTTATATGTGTAACATTTTAACTCGAATACAAATTTTACAAATGACCCTTGGAAGAGATTCCCAAAATGGAACAGGCCAGGTAACTGTATATTGTATGTTTAATGACAAGATCTCTTATTATAACATATCTAATAGGTTGTTTAGGTATAAATAAATATACTTGATATTTGAAGGAGTTGCCCAGAATCAGAAAACAAATATGATGCTTTTTTATTCTAACCAACCGCTTTAAAGAAAAGTAAGATATACAACCTAAGTTTATGGTCTCCCCATAAATACTAGTAAAATAAGTGCCCCAAATTTTTTTTCTAATCCCTTTTGACATATTAAAACCCGGGGAAATTTACTGTAAAAATTGTCCCGATTATGTACCATTTTCCCCTAAAAACTAGGTAGGGCCCCTTTCACCCTATTTTTTTTCTTTTGACAAATCTGAGGTGTGGCTTCATAGAAATGGAGCAGCTTTGTGGAAAAGGGCACAGCATATCGTGCACCAAAACAATTTGAAACAAGTATAAGTGTAAACTAAGCAGCTAAAAGTTGGTATAAAATTAGCGCGAATTTCAGATGTACCACTTTATCAAAAGCATGATACCCTTTAAAATAGGATAGATGTGTGTCTAGGTTTACACTGTCTTAATCTAAGACATGGTTTTAGTAAATTTCACCCCCTATTCCTTTTACTGTTAAGCTAAAAATATATTTTAAGTTTGGATTAACTCTGAGGGGGATTTTATTAAATACTGATGAATATTTCCATTATATGGTATTTTAGTTTAGGGTTTCTTGGGCCTCCCCATATTAACTGGAGTTTTATATGGTCACCAGAAATATTTTTTGACATTGATTCTGATTTTTTCCCCATCTAATCTCAGATTGTGCTCTTTTGTTCTCATGTTATTTCCATCAAAAAAGCTTTTTCTTATAATTTGGGTTTCTTTTTAGATACAGAGATGGGGTATAAAGTTAAATGCATAAAAAGGTAGTTGTAATTTGAACTATCTAAAAAGGGGGGACAAACCCCTTGGAGCATGTTAAAGAGGTTGTCTTACTTTAGAAAATGATAGCATATTGCTAGGATATAACATAATTGTCTGATATGTCTGGGAATTTTTATTAGAAAAGTTGTGCACCATGCTGCATGTTTACTGTAATCTTTTTTAGAAAAATGATTTTTACCATAACTTGAGAATTTGTAGATCACTGCATGCAAACTTTTTTTTGGGATTTTGGATTAAAGAGAGGTTTTTGTTTAGAAAACAATTTTTTGGGATCATGCTAAAGTTGTCCCGTTGAAAAATTCCTCACCCGAGATTGGATCCTTTCAGATTTCCAGAGTACCTTCCCCTTGGTGCTTCTCTAATTAATTCTCTCCTTGTCTGGACTGTCAGGTTAGTTGTATGGCAATGTCTTGGTAGGTTAGCAGTCATGTCATACTTCTTACATTTACGAGTGATAGATTGAACAGTGAACACATCAGTGAGATGTTCAGAGCTTGGGCTATTTTTAAAAAATCTAACCCTGCAATACACTTTAGCCCAACTTTATCCTTGGACTGTCTGGTAAGTTACTTGGTTTACATGATGGGGTTTGTTCACTAATGTTTTCTAACACACCTCCGAGGCCTTCACAAAACAGTTGTAGCTATAATGAGAATAAATTACATACAAATGTACTCTGTTTACCAGTGAGGTGACATCTAAAGGCAATTGGTCACACTAGATTTTATTTAGGGATTTCAAAATACAGGGAGCTCAATACATATTTGTCATGGAACGTGCCGCGGCCCGTGCCATGGACCGCGGTCGAGTTCGCGCTCCTGTGTCTGTGTCCACTGTGGCTCCCTGGGCGAGGCTTACTGTGGCAGAGTCAGTATGCTCTGTTCCTGTTGCTCAGCGCTACTCACTTGGTCCTGCTTCCACGTGTGTCCGTCCGCTGAGGCTTTCCCAGCGTGTCTGCACACCCAATAGGGCGCGCGCACGCAAGCCTGCGGACGTTTATACACACAGTGCTCCTGCCTGTGACCTGTGACCTCGGCCTTCATAAGGAACTTCCTCCCTGCACTCAGCGTCAGTTCGTTGGTGTTCATCCTTAGAGCTAGACCTCTGCTGCTGAAGCTCCTGCTAGCGTAACCCTCGGGTTTCCAGTGCTTCTGCTGAACGTCTGCATTACCCTGTGCTGTCCAGCGCACCTGTCTTCCCTGCTGTCTTCTGACGTGTTGACCTCCAGTTTCTCCCTGCTGTCTCCTGCTGCTGAATATATTCTGTCACCTGTCTGGGACTCTGTCATCTGTTTACTGCTGCAGCATCCGTTTATCAGCCTCCAGTGTCCAGCCATCCAGCCCTGCACTTCGGCTACCCACTGCGGGTATTACCATCTCTGCCCGCGGTGGGCCCTGTGGATCCCCTGTACCAGGACGTTTCTGGCTTTGCGGCCAGAAAACGTTACAATAACTTCACACCACACTTTTCAGTTTGTTCAATTTGCAAAAATTTGGAAAAGCGCATATAATTTTCTTTATACTTCACAAATACTTGCTACTTTGTGTTACTGTATCACATAAAATATCAATGAAATAAATTGAACTTTGTGGCTGTAACATTTAAAAATGATGAATAGTTCAAGGGGTATGAATACTTTTTCATGTTAGGCTATATCTCCAAAGTTGAAATACCGTCGCAAATCTGATGGTATTTTAACTTCGCCGCACCGCCATTTTTTTGCAAAGTTTTTGTGCAAAAAAACCATGGTCAGATTTCATATTCCCAGCGGTCCAATATGCGAGCTGCGTGGCAATCTGACGGGTATCAGGTGGAGGATAGAACATGTTCTATCTTCCGTCAGATGGCTAGTGGTTTCAGTAGCAAACCCAGAGCTGGTTACAATCGGATTTTTGGCCCTCCCGTGCTTTGGAATTATATGCTGATCAGCGTGTAGTTCCAAAACACCCGACGTATTGCTGCGCGTGCTATACACGCTGCAATAAGCCGTGTGAACACACACTTAAAAGCTGCAAAGGACTTGAGACTGGGACATAGATTCCCCTTGCAGCAGGACAATGACCCTAAACATACAGCCAAAAGCACAATGGAATGGTTTAAGTCAAAGCATATTCATGTGTTACAATGGCCCAGTCAAAGTCAAGACATTGAGAATCTGTGGCATAACTTGAAAATTTGCGTACACAATTTAATTAGGTGTTTTTCCCTTTGGCGCAGGCCATTTTTGTTCAAAGACCCATCTTGTACTTATATTACGATACAGAAATTTTCTAGTAATTGCAGGTGTATTGTATAGGTGCAAAAAACACCTTTTTATTATCCGTACACAATTTAATTAGGTGTTTTTCCCTTTGGCGCCGTCCATTTTTGTTCAAAGACCCATCTTGTACTTATATTACAATACAGAAATTTGCTAGTAATTGCAGGTGTATTTCATAGGTGCAAAACCCACCTTTTATTATCCGTACACAATTTAATTAGGTGTTTTTCACTTTGGCGCAAGCCATTTTTGTTCAAAGACCCATCTTGTACTTATATTACGATACAGAAATTTGCTAGTAATTGCAGGTGTATTTTATAGGTGCAAAACCCACCTTTTATTATCCGTACATAATTTAATTAGATGTTTTTCACTTTGGCGCAAGCCATTTTTGTTCAAAGACCCATCTTGTACTTATAGTACGATACAGAAATTTGCTAGTAATTGTAGGTGTATTTCATAGGTGCGGCCCAGTTTTGTTCAAAGAGCCACCTTGTACTTAAATTTGAATACAGAAATTTTGTGGTAACTGCTGTTGTATTTCATTGGTGCAAAAACCACCTTTTATTATCCGTATAACATTTAAATAGCTGTATTGCACTTTGGTTTGCCCCAGTTTTTTTCAAATAGCCACCTTGTACTTAAATTTGGATACAGAAATTTCGTAGTTACTGTTGGTGTATTTCATTGGTGCAAAAAACACAGTTTGTTATCCGTATAACTTTTAAATAGCTGTATTGCACGTGGTGTGGCCCTAGTTTTTTTCAAATAGCCACGTTGTACGACAATTCTGATAGAAAAATTTTCTAGCAACTGTTCTCGTTTGTCATTGCTGCAAAAAACGCAATTTCTCATCCGTGTAACTTCTGAATAGTTTTATTGCACTCGTTGAATCTCAGTTTGGTGCAGATAGCGCACTTGTATGATATTTTGTTGAAAACTATCAATTCCTAGTCCTACTGGGCAGTTGTAAATCCCTGGGACTGAAGGAAGAACACTGTTGATTTTGTCTTACGGTTCTTCCACCAGACCGCATTTCACAGGTATTCACTAGAAACATTTCAGTTTCTAATCCTAGTTAGCTGTAGGAAATTAGAGGGATTTAAGGATAGCTGTGATTTGCTGTCTTTTAATAAGAGACTGTCAAAAACTCTTCCATATCTTCTTAAATTTTTATCTTTCTGAACATGGAGGGAAATGCAGGTGGTAAGCGAGCAAAGAGGGGTGTAGGACATGGAGGTAGAGGTACGAGAGAAGGTGCTCCTTCCAGTGCTGGCGACAACACGCAAGCCAGCGGATCGTCAGTTGCAGGACCGTCAAGCCTGTCATCGCTGGGTCAAGGCCCTTTGAAATGCAGCTATACTACAGGTCCTGTTGTAAAAAATGTGGTTTCTAACAGACATTTGTTATTCACAATTGTCAAGAGTGGCTCAAGGGTCATGTTTTGAATTTTTGGGTGCTTGTTGCTGTGAAATGCAGCTTTACTACAGGTCCTATTCTAAAAAATGTGGTTTCTAACAGACATTTGTTCTTCACAGTTGTCAAGAGTGGTCAAGGGTGATGGTGCTGTCAAAAACAAGAATAGGTAGGACACTGTTAATGGACACATATGGCAAAATTACTTTTTTTTGCAAGATCTTTAACATAGCTAGCAATCCCTGTAGTGAGACAACCCATTTAATACAATTAAAAAAAAGAGAAACAAAGACGTGGTGGGATTCCATCCTAAAAATGGTGGGTGAAAGACTCCTTTTTCCGTCACTTTTTAATCTGTGGGTGAGACAGTTTTATGGGTCATGCTGCGTTCCAGGACAGGGATAGTAAATGTCCAGTTCAATTAAAATGATGGTTCAAATCATACTGCCTTCTGGCACTTTTTAATTTGTGGGTCATGCAGGTTTAAGGGTCATGCTGTGGTACAAGACAGGGATAGTGAATGGTCTGTGACTTTTTTTCTGTGACTTTTATAACCTAATTGTGTTGCCTAAGATGTAGCACGTATCCAGTTTACTGTTGTGGATGTTAATTCCAGCTTCTCCAGCCCTGTTTGGGTGTAAGAATGAATGTGTTGTTCATCTACTATAGACTTTAATGGTCATCTGTGATAATCTATTATCGACTATCGGATATCCGCATGATAATTGACGATATCGACTATCGACCCGATGATGATAGTCGACGCAATCGCTCATCACTAGCTGTAACATTAAAAAATGAGGAATAGTTCAAGGGGTATGAATATTTTTGTAACCCAATGTATGTGGTATTTTCCTGCAGTATGCAATGCATTGATTTATAAATAAAGTATGCAGTGTCACTCACTATACAAAAAAGTTGTAATTTATTACTGCATTTCAAATTTACTATATAAAACTGATTTCTGATTCAATTTTCTATTACTTGGGATTTAGAATTGCAGTATTTTAAAAGTAACTTTCCTTTAATAATATTAGAGTTGTTTTATGAGCGGTCTGCTTTGAGATCTCCAGCAGGGATATTGGCAATATTAACCATTTACTGTATAGTTGAGTCACTGTGTGTGACATTTAGCCATTTTTCTATTTTCTCATTGGAAAATAGATTTATTGGGGAGGAAGAATTCTGTCAGTGTTAGTCATGTCATCTGACATTTTAGAATTAGTGGCAAAAGAATATTTGAAGTTATTAAACAACTAAACGTATTATATGTCTGTATTCTGAAATGTATTACTTTCAGATAACAGCCTTGACTTTTAATTCCAGATATACTGTCTGTTGTTTCTTTTATATAAGAAGTATCATACATAGGTTTGTTGCTTATGATCTCTCCATTTATATTCTGCCTTGACATCTGTAGATACATCACCTTATTTATTTTTCCATTTACACATTTTAAAGCATACTTCATTTTATGAACATCAATTAACTTTTAGTTTCAAAATACTGGGGTGAGTTATTTCTTACAACTTTATAGTACTTATAGCTGTTAGCACTATGCAGAGTTGTATGTAAGATCTGCACCAACACCTAAACTCTGCTCCATGTAAACATTTCAACAGTGTGTATGTTCAGATGAGTATAAGGCATGGAAGACTCCTGTCTTAGTGCTTGCTTGGGGCAGGGCGCCTAGCAGTCTGATATTTTCTCACCTTTTCTGTCAATAGGTGATAAATATTCTTTGTGGAGAAATCCCTTTGAATATACTGAAGAAATATTCATTATTGAGTTCAAGAGGAGTTGTAGAAATCTAATTTCAGAGTACACCTTCATTTTGTATTTAGGTAGAAAGAGGACATAACTATGACTGAAGGAAAAAAAAAACTCAGCCGTCTAATAGATCTAAATAGATATTACAGGGTTTTGTCGCTACAAACATCGCATCTGTAATGATGGGACAGTAAAAATAAGCACTTTTGCAATTGCTTTGTATTAGGTAAATAATTTAATATAGCAGCTATTATCTATTCTGTGTGTGCTAGAACTTTTCAGCAGCCTGGGGTCAGGCCACGCCCTTTTGCTGTGATTGGCTGCCTGATATTTAGTTCAACCTCTGATTAGGACATGCCTCATGTGCTGTGATTGGCTGTCTGCACTCTCTGTGCTCAGTCCCCTCTGAGCTGTGTGAAACTGGCTTCCTGAGATTTCTCTGCTGGCTGTCTGTGTCTGTGTTCTCATTGTCTGCGTCTTACTTCCTCCTGAGCTGTGTAAGACTGTCAGTGATTGTCTCTGCTCCTTTTCCAGTATTAGCTCTATTTGAAAGATCAGGACAGTTACTCAGTTTCTTTACCTGCTAGATTCACTCTCCCCATCTATATAACACAGCTTTATAAATTTTCCTCCCCCACCTATATAACACAGCATTATACACTCTGCTCCCCCTCCCATACAACACACCCTTATATACTCCGCTCCCCCCACCTATATGACTCAGTCTTATACACTTTGCTCCCCCCACCTATATAACACACTCTTATATACTCTGCAACTCCTACCCACCCTTATACACTCTGGCTGATAAAAGAGGTCAGAGCAAAGTGCATTTCTCACATTTGTTTCATCATTTCAGGCTGTTTTTATAACTGTTTACAGCAATGCAGGCGTTCTAGTTACAAGAATTGCCTGTTGAGCCTGGGAGTGACGTGACACACACAGCTCTCTAGGCATGATAATTGACTATTGCAGGAGGTCTGGAGAGCTGTGACATCCACTCCCTGCCATTGCTTACACAGAATGAGGACTGGGGAGCAGGGACAGAGAGGGGGTGTGATGATGTCACACCACCTTCAGTGTGGAAGACCACGCCTACAGAGAGACACAAAATCAAGATACCCTGCGAACGCCGTACTGAGAAAAACCCTTTTAAGCCTGTAGTTTTACCTGAAATACACTTTTACAATGTTATGATAACTATTATGGGCGAATTTCTCAAAAATTCGATTCGGTCACTTTTCCGACAAAAATAAATTCGGTCCGAATTACTTCGGCACGAATCGCGTTAAAATGCAGTTATTTCCAGCTGCCACAGAGCCTCAAGGTGCTAGTAGAACTTGTGTCATGCATTTAATAATGCAGAGGGAGCTTGGTTGGTCTTCCATACAATGTTGTGTTTTTAGTATGACACGCAATGACTGCCGCGCTTCTTAGAATCGAGCCTTCACTATAAAATTCCCTGGCACATGAAGAGGACAAAACTGTACCAAAAACTGAAGCGGGAATGTAGCCTGATAAAGTCATGCCACCGAAAGCGTGAAAAAAACAATCTGAGAAGCTCAGTGGCAACATTAGTGACTGAGTGGTGGAGGAGAACGGCGGCATGCCACAGCAGCTGATGACAGCAGTGGCACTATGTCATTCTGGAGGTGGCAATAACATGGAGGAAGCCACAGAGGGCACTATGACTGAGAGCGGAGGTCACGGCGGTAGAAGTATGAGGTCAGCAGTGGCACAATGAAACATTCCTGAGGAGGCAAACAGTATTAGGCCACAAGTGGAACAATCACACAGAGGGGAGGTTCACGACAGCAGCAGCATGAGAACAGGGCAGTGGCACAATGACATTCTGGAGGCGCAAAACAGTATTAGGCCACAGAGTGGACAACACACAGTGTGGAGGTCAACGGCGGCAGCAGTTGAGTCAGGACAGTGGCACAATGACATTCTGGAGGAGGCAAAACAGTATTAGGCACAGAGTGGCACAATCCACAGTGTGGAGTCCACGACAGCAGCAGCATGAGATTCAGGCAGTGGCACAATGACATTCTGGAGGTTGCAAAAAGAGGAAGACACAGAAGGCACAATGACTGAGACGGAGGTCACGGCGGCAGCACATGAGGTCAGGCATGGCACAATGACACAGTGGTGGCGGGCAGGCAGGCGACCACAGCAGCAGCAAGAGTCAGAAGAGTGGGCACAATAGACATTCTGGAAGGGGCAAAACAAGAGGAAGCCACAGAGTGTCACAATGACATGAGAGCGAGACCACGGCGGCAGCAGCATGAGGTCAGGCATGGCACAATGACACAGTGTGGAGACATGGCAGCAGCCACAGCAGCAGCATGAGGTCAGAGACATTGCACAATGAACACAGTGTGGATGTCACGGCAACAGCAACAGCACATGAGGTCATAGAGTGCACAAAGAAGAGTGTTAAGTGGGTGGCAATACCATTCCCTGTAAAGATGGGGTAGGCAATGGAGAACTGTCGTCAGATGTGTGGCAACAGTGGGTGGCGGCATAGAATAGTGGCTGAGGCAGGTAGTTTAAACCCAGAACGGACGCCTAAGGCATTAGTGTGTGAAATCCCTGGCCAATCCAACGCCTGAATTCATCTTGACAAAGGTCATGCGTCTCCAACATTTTTTCCCGTGGACAAGCGGTTCTCCTTGGGTCACCGATGGCCCCCGCCGCACTGAAAAAAAAAAAAAACACCCGCTCTCATGCCACACTACTGGCCGGGCAAGACAGCTTCTCTCCACTCAAACTCGGCACGTTACGGCCACACATCCCGTTTGGCTGCCCCGGGGGGGAGGGGAGTATCAAAGTAGGCCACAACCTGTTTGTTTCAGGACTGGCTCCAGGTCCCGGCTGCTGCGCTGGTAACTGCCCTCCTCACCTGAGGACGTGTGAAGGAAGCTGCTCATCAGTGACTCCAGACTTTAGGTTATCTACTGATGAGCTGGTACTAGCTCCTCACCCCCCCACCTTCCCCCAGCATCCGCGGCAGTAGTACGTGAGCGCTGAGGAAACCCCCCGGTCAACCTGTCCAGAGGAGGGACGATGCCCGCACATAGCAGTGCCAACTGATTCCGGAGGATTTCCCTATAGTATTTGAGTTTGTCTTCCCTCTCAGTAGCTGGAAGAAAGCTCCCATTTTGGACCGTAGCGAGGCTCCAAAGGTGGAGACCAGAAGTCATCCCTTCTGCCGGATGCTGACTATTCGGCTGCACTAGCCAGCAAATAAGCATGCTGCGGGCCTTCTGCACAGTGACTCGAAGGCTCCCTGCCTCCCTTTCTAACTGTATACTGCCCACGGTGCTGTGGGTCATCTGCCTCGTCTTCCTCATCTCCAATCCACCTCCTCCAGCTGCTCCTCCTCTCTTGTCACCTGGTAGAAAACCACTCATTTTCACCCAACAAATCTCTTCTCCAATGTCCTCACTCCTCCTCCATTTCAGTCCCGCCAACCGGACTCAATGTGCCACGAGATGTAGTCGCGCACATACTCCGTCCCCGGCCCAGACAGAATTTTTTCAAGCATCTGTTCCAGCAGGACATGAACAGTGGAATGACGTTATTCACCCGTAGTCCTGGCGACTGACAATACGTCGCCTCCCCGAATGGCCTCAACAAACGGCAGGTGTCCATGCATGACTGCCCTGGCTGACATCAAGTTACACAGGGAAGTACTTCTGTCTGCCTGGATCATCAAAAAATCGTTAATCGGCCTTCACTGTTCATACAGTCAGTCCAACATTGCACGGCTGAGAATTCCAGCGGTGGAAACATCGCAATCATAGTGTGTTGGGAGGCCATTCGCTGCTGCAACTCGAGAGGGTGTTCCTGGCTTTGTATGATGGATAAAGTGCACCAGAATAGTTTCCTGCCATTTTTCCAGAATTGTTCTGAAGATCGGTGGAATACTTCAGAACCTTTTCACAACCAGATTGAACACTGCGCCATGCAGGGCGCATGGACCATCCCTCCTCGTGCAGTGCGGACACCATTCCGCCATTTTGTCCACACCATGGTTCCCATTTGCAGTTGGGCGCGGAGAAAGCCAACACATCGATTTCTGCTGCATGCCCGAAGCAGTTCCTCCCTGTGGAGACGTTCGTTCGCCGAGGCAAGCCAGGTGTAAAACTGCGTGACAACCGCTGTGCACTACACATGAGGTATGATGGAGCAGTACTTGTTGGAGGCTGAGAAAAGGTGGTGGTGGAGGAGGCGTACATTGCGAAGGTGGCAGCAGTTTGACAACGTGAGGAGAAAGCGGCGTCTCCTGTTTTTTTTTTTTTTTTTTCCAAGTTGTTTGGTGTGCCTGGGCTGGAAGCACAATCACCTAGGGGCCGTAAAGGACATGTCATGGCCCTGACTTATTACAGCTCCAGAGGTCCGCGTTGCGGCACCTTGGGCCTAAACCGATAACTCACGACTGACCCACCTTCTGTTCTACCTATTTATGAAGTGCTGGTACTAGCACGCCTTTTTGCTGAAAGAAAATTACGGCTTGGAAAACTCTCCCTCCTTGCTCGGCACAAGCCATTAGTTTCTCTGAATGGTGCAGAGTCCACCATTTGAAAAGGGAGGGACTTGCAAAACCAACAACTAGGACGGACACGCAGCTGCAGCACCTTAGGATGATTGGGACGCATACTTTTGTCTCTTTGCAATCGCCTCACTGAAACGACTGCTGGTGCCATGAGTAGCGAGGAGCAGGACATCTGACCGGGAGATGAAGTCAAAGAGAAACAAGCTCACTTCTGCAGAGGTGGTGGAGCCTTGACTGCTGCAATGCATGCGGCCACTCGGCGCTGCTGCAGCTGCTGTTGCTCGCGCTCTTCGATGGACACACCACATCTGAGCCACGTTTCTCCCAGGCACCGGATTGTGACCGCTGCATGTGGTTGACGCAGGCCGTGGTGCCAGCGTTAGCACCCTGGCCACGCTTCACTTTCGCCACAGAATCCACATAGAACCCATATTCGGCTCCTTCCCGGTGTCCTTAGCTAAGAACTACCTCACCGCCGATTATCGATTTTACCCGCCAACGCTCCGCACGGAGTGCTACTGCCGCCGCTGCCATCGCTGAGCCCCTGTGCCGCAAACTTTTCTTGGACCTCGAAGCGGTTTTTTTTACCCCATGGCCGCTTGGCCTCCTACCTCCCCCTGCTGCTATCCTGCTGACACACACGGCCACACACCCACCTTGCTGGCTTTGCGCTGCTGCCTGAAGCAGGCTGACGCCCTCGTTCTCCTGACGATGAATAAGCCCTTGCCTCACCACCCCCGACTCCCAAGTGCGTCGGCTACATCATCATCATTTGTGTTTTCATCGTCACTTGCTGCTCCCTCATCACTGGTCTTTGGTATGCCGAGGCTGACCTCTCACAACATGACCTCCCATGCACTCTCACCTCTATACTTTGCCGCTACTGCAAAGACCAGGCGATATTCGGCCCCATTTCTTCGACCTTTTTGGGGCCCAAAGTAGCCTGCAGACTGCCCTCCCTCAAATTGTTTTCATCCTCGCTATATAGTGGCGCTGAGGCCCAAGACCACATATAAGATCTCTGGCTGAGGGAACCGATGGGACAGAGGCTGGCTGAGGCCCAGGTGAGGGCCACTCTGACCCCCCTCCCAGGCCATGCCAATAATGGTTGTGTCTGAGGTTCCCACCTGACCTTGGCTGGGGGTGACAATGTCCATCTGGGAGGAAGAGGATGACCATAGACAACCAATCAAGAACCCTTGGGTTGCCCTGAACAACACCCGCCGCTAGATGACAGCACAGTTGAGGCCTCACCGAGTGACCCCAGCTTCGACGTCCCCGGCCTGTGCTGCGACCAGGGCCTGTTGCATAATGTTTGTGCCGACTCGCCACTCGCAGGTGCCAGAGCCTGCCACCTCTCTGTCTGACAGTACTTTTGGTTCCTAAAATGTACAGACACTGTTTGATAATATATCAGTATATGATAAAATATACACCTGTTTTTAACTCCAAATGAACCCAGTAACAAAGCTTGGGTAACTCCTTGATATAAATTGTGCTCCACAAATGGCCAGAAAAATTTACTTTATGTGTCGTTAAAAACACTGTGTGTTTTACTAAATGTAAAAGCACAACAGCTAATTAACCTTCGACATTGAGATTAGGCTACAAAGGAAAATGTATATATTTTGCGTTTAAAAAAGAAAAAAGGTTTATTTTTTGTCAGCACAACAGCAAACAACGCATAATTAACACCCTGGATGTAAATTGGGCGCCAAAGAATTGATCCCCACAAAATAGTATCTTTGTAGCGTGTTACAATTTGCGGATGTTTTCTACGCAAGCACAACAATAGATACAGTTGTAAATTAACCTTTGCTTGTAAAAAGGCTACAGGAAAATTTTTATATATTGGCGTTGAAAAAGACGGTTTATTTTTTGTCAGCACCAACCCCATCAAAACACAACGCTTAATTAACCCCTGGATGTAAATTGCGCAATAGAATTGAGCCGCACAAAAATAGTAGCTTTGTTGCGTGTTTCAATTGCTTTTTATCTTCTACACTCAACAAGAGTTACTTTTGTAATTAACCTTTTGCTGTGAATTAGGCTTTAAACAAGGAAAAATTTAAATATTTGGCCGTTGAAAAAGACGGTTTATTTTTTGTCAGCCACCAGCCAAACAACGCTTAATTAACCCTGGAGTAAATTGCGCCAAAGAATTGAGTCGCACAAAATAGTAGCTTTGTAGCGTGTTACTATTTCGTGTTTTCTACGCCACAAAAATAGAGATAAAGTTTAATTAACCTTTGCTTGTGAATTAGGCTACAGGAAAATATTTATATATTTTGGCTTGAAAAAGACGGTTTATTTTTTTTTTTGTTAGCACAACCATCAAAACAACGCTTAATTAGCCCATAGGATGTAAATTGGCGCAAAATAATTGAGCCGCACCAATAATAAGTAAGCTTTGTAGCGTGTTACAATTGTGTGTTTTTTCTACGCCACACAACAAGAGATACAGTTTGTAATTAACCTTTCTTGGAATTAGGCTACAGGAAAAATGTATATTATTTTGGCATTGAAAAAAGAAGACGGTTTCTTGGGGTCAGCACACCACAAAACAATCGCTTAATTAACACCCCGGAGTAAATTGGCGCCAAAGATTTGAGCGCACAAAATAGTAGCTTTTGTAAACGTTTTACAATTCGTGTTTTCTACGCCACACAACCAAGATTACAGTTGGTAATTAACCATGTGCTGTGAATTAGGCAACAGAAAAATGTATATATTTTGGCATTGAAAACAGACGTTTTTCTTGGGGTCACACACCACAAAACAACGCTTAAATAAACCTGGATGTAAATTGCGCCACAGAATTGAGCCGCACAAATAAGTAGCTTTGTAAGCGTGTTACAATGGCGGTGTTTTCTACGCCACAGCAACAAGAATACAGTGTAATTACCTTTGCTTGTGAATTAGGCTACAGCAAAATTTATATAATTTTGTTTGCATTGAAAAAGAAACGGTTTCTTGGGTCATCACAACCAGCAACAACGCCTTAATTAACAACCCCATGGAATGTAAATTGCGCAATAGAATTGAGCAGCCAAAAATGAAGTGGTATATGTAATGTAAAAACAGTTTCTTTAAAATAATACAACAGAACTGCTTAGAAACCCACTTGATACGAATCGTATATTGCAGCTGCAGTGGACGCGACACTGGATTTCAGATGCCAATACCCCAAAAAATTAGAAATAGAAACATTAAGAAACGGACCTCTGAACTAAGCTGAACACCCCAAAAAATCGCTAGTATAAAATCAATTCTTCAGTAAAGCTAACAGCCGTGCAGCACCTTCCCTGATGAGCACAGTGAGAGAGTGGAGCTCCCGGCGTCGCGCCCAGCACTTAAATAACTGCGGTGACGCCACAGAATGCCCGCGGGTCTCTGATTGGCTCACCTCTGCACATTCATGCAGGCTATGCCCCTTTCTTCCTCCCAAGTGCTTTGCCCCATGTAGCCGCCATGTGCACGCGCCCTTTTATCAATAAAAGCACACTCCATTAGCTCCCGCTCTTTTCGTTCACCCAATACCCCAAAGTTCAACTATTCGTTCCGAAACCGAAGTTTTTCCTGAAATTCTAAACGAATTCCACTTCGTTAGAATCAATTCGCCCATCTCTAGTTGTAACATACTTAGTAAATTGAAATGTAAACAAAGTCATTCTAGTTCTACCTAATATTCTGTGGTTTTGATCCAGAATAAGACCAGAATAAACCCATATGAAATATTTATCCTCATTTTAGAAGACAAAAATAACAAAGAAAAAAAAATGATCACATTACCTGGCCTCCACAGTTCCCTGACTTACCATAAAACCAACAGAGATGGTTAGAGATTACTTGGAAAAAGCAGCAAACATTCATGTAGACTCCTTCAAGAGTGTTGAAAAAGCTATTTAGGCATCTCCTTCACAAAGTTGGTTGAGGGAATGTCAAGGCTCATTGATGTGTTTGGGAAGCGAAGCAGTTTAGACTGTTTATAAAAGATAATCGGGCATAATAAAATGGGTAAAAAAACAGTGCATTAAAGCTTTCTGGGCAGTCATAGACCTTTTATGCTTACTCCTGTTCCCTGCCCAAAGCACCTACACTGGTAATCCTGTCAATGTTACTTTGACGCGTACTGATTACTAGAGATGGGCGAATTTCTCAAAAATTCAATTTCCCGACTTCCCAAATTTTCTGAAAAAAATCGTTCGGTCCAAAATTACTTCGGGACAAATCCGTTAAAAAACAGCTATTTCCAGGCGCACAGACCCGTGGGGTGCTATAAACGTTTTCCCTCCTTAAATTGCAGAGGGTTTGGGTTTTGCTTCTACAATGCGGTTTTAGTATGAATGCATTGACTCCCTCGCTTTTTAGAATCGCTTCACTATAAAATTCCCTGGGATTTTAAGGGGGCAAAACTGCCCAAAAAAAACTGCGCGGAATCCGCCTGATAAAGTCATGGCAGCGCAGCGGAAAATAACAACTGAGGGCTCAGGGGGGCAACACAAGGCCACAAGTGGCACAGTGACAGAGTGTAAGGGTCACGGGCACCACAGCAGCAGCATAGGTCAGACAGGGCAAAAATCACATTTGGAGGTGGGCAAAAACAGGATGGGCCACGGTGGCACAATGACACAGTGTGGGGGTCACGGAAGGAGCAACAGCAGCGCATGAGGGAGACAGGGGCCAATGAAAAGTTGGATACAGCACAACCGCAGCAGCAGAGGTCAGACGGGGCACAATGACTTTCTGGAGGGGGCAAAAAAGTGTGGGCCACAAAGGGGCAAAGACACATTGGGGTAGTCACGGCAGGACCCACAGCCAGCATGAGGTCAGAGAAGGCCAATGACACAGGTGGAGGCCGACAGCAGCCACAGCAGCAGCATGAGGTCATAGAGTGGCCCAATGACAGAGTGTTGAGGTGACGGCACCAGCAACAGCAGCAGCAGTAGCAGCAGCAGTATGAGGTCATAGAGTGGAACAATGACAGAGTGTGGTGGTGGGGGCAAACCAATCCCGGGTAAAAATGGAGGTGGGCAGATGGAAAATGTCGCAATAGTGGCACGGGGCGGGGGGGGCTCAGAAAGGGGCTGGGGCGGTAGTTTAAACCCCAGCCCATTTCTAAAAGTTTGGGTAAGGCGTCATGGTGATTAATCGACGCCTAAGGTTTTGGGTGTGGAAATCCTGGGCCGATCCACGCCTAATTCATCTGACAAAGGTCAGTCATTCCACATTTCTCGAGACAAGCGGGTTTTTCCTTGGGTAAACGAGGGCCCCCCCACCGCACTGAAACACCTCGATGAAACACTTTTTCCGCAGGACAGCTTCTCCCCTGAACTTGGAAGTTGCGGCCAACATCCAGTTTGGGTGCCCAGTATCCACGGATCTTCAACGGGTGCATGTTTTGGGTTCGGGCTGCTCCAGGTCCTGCTGCTGGCGATGCCCTACTCACTACGGGGAAGGAAGCTGTCATCCCGTGATTCCAGACTTTGGTTTTCTGCGATGGAGCTGGGACTGCCCCCCTACCCCCCCACCTTTTCCCACAGCACTGCGGCAGTAAAAGTGAGCCTGAGGAAAAAACCCCCTTAACTTTAGGGAGGACATGCCGCACATAGGCACGGCCAAAGCTACAGGGATTTTTTTAAGTATTTGGTTTGTCCCCCCCTCACAGCATGGGAAAAAGGGTCCCCTTTTGGACTGGTAGCGAGGGCCAATTTTGGTGGGGACCAAGTTTACCCTGCCGGGTGGTGACTATTCGGGTGCAAGCCAGGGAAACAGCATGCTGTGGGCCATCTGCACAAGGACTCCGAGAGACTCCCTGCCCCCTCTCCACGTATACGCCAAGGTGCTTGTGGGTCATCTGCCTTGTCTTCCTCATCCCATTCCCCCTCCAGCTGCTCTGCTCCTCCTCCCTGCACCTGGGTAGAAAATCCCCCATTTCACCAGACAATGCATTTCTCCCAAGGGTTTTCCTCCCCCCTCCAGTTCATCCCCACCGGGCCATTTGGGGCCCCGAATGTAGTTTGCCATTCTCCCCGTCCCCGCCCGACAGATTTTTCACATCTGTTCCGGCATGAAGTCCCGCCAAAGAATTATTATCCCATCCTACGCTGACAAAAAAACGGGCCCCCTCGAAAGGGCCCCAGCAAATGGCAGGTGTCACGCATGTGCCACTGGCTACATCAAAATTACAGGGGAGTACTCTTCTCCACCGGATCATCAAAAAATCTTTTAAAGGCCTTTTCCCCTTTTTATACACCCTTCCAGCATGTGCAGGGGAATTCCAACGGGTGGAAACATCGATACAAATGTGTTGGGGGGGGCCATTCGCCGCTCAACTCGAGGAGGCGTTCCTGGCTTGTAGGAAGGGAAAGTGCATGCACAGTTTCCGGGCCCCATTTTCAGAATCTTCTGAAGATCGGTAGAAGTCTTCAGGAACCTTTTCACATCCAGATTGAACACATGCGCCATGCAGGGCGCATGGAACATCCCTCCTCAGTGCAGCACGGACACCATGTTCCTCCCATTGTCCATCACCATGGTTCCGATTAGCAGTTGGCGCGGAGAAAGCCACACATCGATTTCTTGCTGCATGACGCGGAGCAGTTCCTTCCCTGTGTGACTTCGTTCTCCGAGGCAAGCCAGGTGTAGAACTGCATGACACCACTGTGCCTTACACATGTGGTATGATGGAGCAGTACTTGTGGAGGCTGAGATGGTGGTGGTGGTGGAGGAGGAGGCGGACATTGGCGCAGGAGCAGCAGTTTGACAACGTGGAAGAGAAAGCGGCGTCTCCTGTCCAAGTTGTTGGTGTGGCTGGGCAGGAAGCACATTCACCCAGTGGGCCGTAAAGGACATGTACCGGCTCTGACCGTAGTTACAGCTCCACACGTCCGCGCTGCCGTGCACCTTGAAATAAACCGATAAGCTCAAGGACTGGCCCACCTTCTGTTCTACATATTTGTGAAGGGCTGGTACTGCCTTTTTGGAAAAGAAATTACGGCTTGGTACTCTCCACTTCGGCTCGGCACAGGCCATTAATTCTCTGAACAGTGCACCATTTGGAAAGGGAGGGACTGCAGTACCAACAACTTGGACAGGAGCACGGTCAGCTTCTGCACCTTAGGATGGTTGGACGCATACTGTTGTCTCTTTGCAAACGCCTCATTGCACGACTGCTGGCGCCATGAGTAGCGAGGAGCAGGAGCATCTGGACAGGGAGATGATGGCAAAGAGAAACAGCTCCCTTCTGCAGAGGTGGTGGAGCCTTGACTGGCTGCAATGGCATGCGTGCCACTGGGCGCTGCTGCTGTTGCTGCGGCAGCAGGATGGACCACCACATCTGAGCCACGTTTCTCCCAGGTCACCGGATGGTGACGCTGCATGTGTTGACGCAGGGCCGTGGTGCCAACGTTAGCTCCCTGGCCACGCTTCACCTTCTGCCCACAGATTCTACATATACCCATATTCGGCTCCTCCAGTGTCTTAGAAAAGAACTGCCACACCGCCGAGTAGCTGATTTTACTGCCAACGCTCCGCACTGAATGACTACTACCGCCGCTGCCTCGCTGAGCCCCTGTGCCGCTACTTTCTTGGACCTACGAAGCGGGTTTTCTACCCCATGGCCGCTTGGCTCCTGACCTCGCACTGCTACTACCCTGCTGACTCAGGGCCACACTACCCACTTGCTGGCTGCGCCGCTGCCTGAGGCACAAAATGAAGCCCTCTTTTCCTGATGATGATGAAGCCCTTGCTTCACCCGACTCCCAAGTGCGGTCGGCTACATAATCATCGATTATTGTTTCATCTTCACTGCTGTCCTCCTCAACGGTCTTGGTATGCAGAGGCTGACCCCTCACAACCTGACCTCCCTTGCCACTCTCATCATCTATACTTTGCCGCCTACTGCAAGAAGCAGGGGATATTGGCCCCATTTCTTCACTGCCAAGTAGCTGCTGTTGACTGTCCTCCTCAAATTGTTCATCCTCGCTGTATAGTAGCACTGAGCCCAGACCACATAGTAGATCTCTGGCTGGGGGAAACCCGGGATTGGGACAGAGGCGGGTTGAGGACAGGTGAGGGCCGCTGACCCCTCCCGGGCCATGCCAACTAAGGGTTGTGTCTGACTTTCCCACCGACCTTGGCTGGGTTGTCAGATGTCATCTGGGAGGAAGTGGATGACCTAGTCAACCAATCAAAAACCCTTGGGTTGCTGGTCAACACACTGCCGCTAGATTACACCAGCCGTTGTGGCCTCACCCGATTGCCCCTGCTGGCGACGTCCTCTACTGTGCTGCGACCCTTGGGCCTGCTCCCAGGAATGATTGTGCCACTGCACTCGCATGTGAAGAACCTCCACCTCTCTGTCTGACATACTGTTTGTTCTAAAATGTACAACTCTGTTTAATGAAGATATCTGTATATGATAAATACACACCCTTATTTGACTCCAAATGAACCCACTAACAATTTTTGGTTAACCCTTGGATATAAATTGCCTCAACAAATGGCCGGGAAAATTTACTTGTATGTGCCGTTAAAAACACTGTGTATTTTACTGAATAGAAAAGCGCAAACAGGCTTATTTAACCTTTGGATAAAATTATGCTGCAGCAAAAAATTTTTTCTTTTTTGTGTTGAAAAACACCATTTCTTTTACTGATACAACAGCAGAAAAATACTTAGTTAACCCTTGGGTGTAAATTGTGCAAAAGAAATGGTTACCAAAAATTACCAGCTTTTTAGCTGTGAAAACGACTGTTTTTACTGAGCACAGCAGCAAAAAACGTAATTAACCCTTGGATCTAAATTGCGCTAAAGAAAATGGGGCCAAAAATTACCAACTATGTAGGTTTAAAACGATGTATTTTTCTGAACACAACAGCAAAAAAAATGTTTAATTAACCCTTTTATCTAAATTGTGCAAAAAAATGAGGTGCCAAAAATTTCCAGCTTTGTAGGGGTTTTCACGACGTGATTTTACTGAGCACAACGCAAAAAACGGAATTAACCCTTTTGGGTATGAATTATGCACAGTCAAAATTTTTTTCTTTGGCGTTAAAAAAACACCTTCTTTTAGTGACCAAAAACCGAAAAACACTTAATTAACCCCTTGGGTCAAATTGGCAAAAAGAAAAAATGCCAAAAATTACCCGCTTGATGCGCTTAAAACTACGTGTAATTTACTGAGCACAAACAACAAAAAACACTATTAACCCTTGGATTTTAAATTTCGCAAAAGAAATGAGGTGCCAAAAATTACCAGCTATGTAGCGTCTTAAAACGACGGGATTTGACTGAGCACAAAGTAGAAAAACGCTTAATTAACCCTTGGATCTAAAATTTCGCAAAAAGAAAATGAGGCCAAAAATTACTTGATATTGGATTTAAAAACGCTGTATCTTTAACGAATACAACAGCAGCAACAGCTTAGAAACCCTTGGATATTCAATTGCCAAGAACTGAGCAATAGCATTTAAAATTTTGCAGCTGAATTGGACGCACACTGGAACTTCAATTCCAAACCCCACAAAATCAAAATGTAAGAGAAGCTCTCTGAGACAAGCTGTGCACCCCCCAAAAATCGCTGTATAAAAGTTGGTTCTTTAGTGTGAGATCTCAGCACAGCAGCTTCACTACACAGCACAGTGAGAGCAGTGTGAACTGCCAGCATCGCGTCCAGACTTATATAGTGCGTTGACGTCACAGAATACTGACGGTCTCTGATTGGTTGCATCTCTGCACGTGTCATTTAGGTTACTCCTTTCTTCCTCCTAGACTTCTTTGCCCCATGTAACCATTGCTCGCAGCCATTTTATCAATTAAAAACACGCTTCGTTCCCGCGAATCACCCCAAAACTTCGACTTCGTTCATAATCAAAGTTTTCCTGAAATTCTAAACGAATTCCACTTTGTTAGAATCGATTCGCCCATCTCTACTGATTACCTAAACATGTTTGAACACACATTGTTCACGGCATTGTTCGTGGCAATGGTATTCCTAAATTGCAATGGACTTCTTCACTTAGATAATTGACTGCAAACATTGCCGGAGTCTTTCAACCACCATTTTAATTGAACTGGACATTGACTATACCTGTCCTGAACCGCAGTATGACCAATAAACCGGTATGACCCACAGATTAAAAAGTGCCGGAAAAATTAGTCTTCGAAACACCAATTTAGTTGAACTGGACATTGACTATACCTGTCCTGGACTGCAGTATGACCAATAAACCTGTATGACCCACAGATTAAAAAGTGCCGGAAAAAGGAGTCTTTCAAACACCATTTCAGTTGAACTGGACATTGACTATACCTGTCCTGGACTGCAGTATGACCAATAAACCTGTATGACCCACAGATTAAAAAGTGCCGGAAAAAGGAGTCTTTCAACCACCATTTTAGTTGAACTGGACATTGACCATACCTGTCCTGGACCGCAGTATGACCATTAAACCTGTCTGACCCACAGATTAAAAAGTACCGAAAAAAGGAGTCTTTCAACCACCATTTTAGTTGAACTGGACATTGACTATACCTGTCCTGGACCGCAGCATGACCCTCAAACCTGCATGACCCACAGATTAAAAAGTGCCGGAAGAAAGTAGTCTTTGAAGCAGTATTTTAGTGAAATGGACATTGACTATCCATATCCTGTAACGCAGCATGACCCAAAAACCCGCACAGGTGCCCTTATGGACCATCAGCAGAAAATTTCGCAATAAGAAATAAACTATATTAAAAACAACTCGTTTTCCAATACTGCTGCTGCTAGAGCTACTTGCCATTCTACTGGTGACATTGTTCCACCGTGACATTAGAATGTGAAGCAAACGAAACAGATGTCCCCAGTAGGTCAACGAGGCCTGTCTGAAAATCCTGCATTCTACTGTCAAGTGGGTTGGAGGAAATTACTGATCAAGGCGGGTGAGGCTGTAAATGTGGATCACGCAGGTTTAGCTGGCAGTGCCGGACTTACAGTGGGTGCGATGAGAGCCAGGGCTGGTGTTTGTCATCTATTAACACGCAGGTTCAGCTAGCAGGGCCCGAGTTACAGTGGGTACATTGAGAGCCCAGGCTGGCGTCCGTCATCTATTAACACGGCAAAAATTCCCTTATGATGCAGCAACGAAAACAGTCGTGCTGAAGCAGAGTGCAGAAGCGGAAGTGTGAGCTAAAACCTCCAGCCTTTCTCAGTACACAGTCAAGACCTGGGTAGCGCTAGAGAAATTTCTGCCTCTACGAGAGCGCTTGCCCCTCCATATGAGTGCGGACCAATTGAGCTTCACTTGGAAATGCTGGTGGTTGACGCTCCTGTTTCACCCAGGTGCCCTTTTTCTTGGCATTTTTTTTTCTCGTTTTACTCAATGTGTTGGAGGAAATTGTCTCTGTTCTTGGGGTGGCGAATGTGCTCCATACACCATGCCCTCTGAATAACCTACATCTGTTCAAGTCTTCCTGTACCTCCCTTGTACAATTCAGAGGAATATTTGTATCAGCTATTTTGTACATGCAATTTTTTTAGTAGTTTAATTCTAGAAAACACATTGTTAAAATAGGATGGAATCCCACCACATCTTTGTTTCTCTTTTTTTAAATTGTATTAAACGGTTGTCTCACTACAGGGATTGCTAGCTATGTTCAAGATCTTGCAAAAACAAGCCATTTTGCAATATGTGTCCATTAACAGTGTCCTACCTATTTGACAGCACCATGCCCTATAAATTTCAAAACATCACCCTTGAGCCACTGCTGACAATTGTGAAAAACAAATGTCTGTTAGAAACCACATTTTTTAGAATATGACCTGTAATATAGCTGTATTTCACAGCAACATGCCCCAAAAAATTCAAAACATGACCCTTTGGCCACTCTTGACAATTGTGAAGAAAAAATGTCTGTTAGAAACCACATTTTTTACAATTGGACCTGTAGTATAGCTGCATTTCACAGCAGCATGACCCAAAAAATTATAAAAATGACTTCTGAGCCTCTTTTAAAAATTGTGAGGGGGGGCGTGGCCTGGCATGCTGGCTGAAGGACGTGGGTGACTGAGCTCCTCACCGTGCACGCAGTGAAATAGGGGAAAAACTCTACACAAATGGGACTAAAGAAGGGGAAAAGAAATCCCAGAGACTCCTCGGCGGGTGGTGAGCCCAGAATTCCCATCTCTAATTATTTTACACCGCTTGCGGGGCTGGACCTGAAACCTCTGCGGCGCTCAGCAGCAGATCGGGCGCAGCGGCGAGAGAGTGGACTGCCGGACCATACCTGTGCTCCCGCCGAACCTCGAGAGTCCCGACGTGGAACTTTAGCAGCTGCTAGCCGGCAGACACAGCGACAGGCAGCCGGAGAGGAAGGAGAGGAACACGCGCTGGAACTACATTCTAGTTACTCACCCGGAGCACAGTCCACGCAGACCTCCAAAGCAGAGGAGAGACGCAGCGGCCCTGTCACCACTCCACAAGACTCCCAGTTCAGACCTGACACAGCAATGGAGGGTGCAGTGAGTACAGCATCCATCCCCCACAGAGGCCCCCCAGAAAGAAAGGGCAGCATGGCGGCGCCATGTGGCGGGTCGCCATCTTGTGGAGAGGACACTCACATCAGCCCTAATGGGAACATGGCGCGAGCTGAGAGGCAAACCCCTTGCAAGGGGAAAGGGCTGACCTCCTCTGCAGTAGGTCGGTTCCTGACCCCTTGGAGGATTTAATGTTGAGCCTGCAAACAGCAGGCACCAATGGAGCACTCACCTTGGCCCCAGATGAACCTGGACTATCTGCAGTGTGGTCCAGCGGTAGCTCTCCAGGGAGCAACTCAGCTTGTGCTGATGTTATTGATGCAGATCCCCCTAGCCAAATATAGCAACATGCCCAGAGAGGAAGCCCTACAAATGCTGAGGGGTCACCTCTGAATTACAGGCCCTACTATCTTTCATACCTGTGAAAAACGATATTACTGCCATGGCGCAAGATCTTAAGGCTGCATGGCGGCAAGACTTGCAGATTGTGAAAACTGATATCAATGTCCTGCAAGACAGGGTCCATAATCTTGAACAGTTCCAAACCACAGTCCAGCGCTCCATAGCGGACCTTCAATCCACCAGAGGGGGGGTTGGGGGCCCCCACCAGAAAGTGCTTCACCAAGACCTCATAGACCACATGGACGATCTTGAGGAATCATAACATGAAGAAAAAATTATATACGTCATTCGACGGTCTCCCAGAGTCTGTTTCATCTCAAGACCTGCCCCAAGCTCTCACTACATTTTTAAATACACTTCTGGGAAGGAAAGAGGATAGAGCTAGGTAGGGCCCATAGAGCCTTAAGGTCAGAGTCAAGTTGATGTGCGCCCCCGCAATGTGATCTGCCGGATTCACTACTTTACAGTCAAGAATCATTATGAAAAAAGCGAGGACTTTCACAAAACCTATGATGGGGAGGGTGCAAAGATATCGGTCCACCAGACATATCCAGATCGCACGCTGCGACTCTTGGCTGACCACTCAAAATGCTTCTGTCTGAGCTGCGGAGTCCCGTAATAACCATTACCGCTGCGGATTTCCCGTTTCTTGCTGCAAGTGCGCAGAGGGGACAGGCTCATTCTCGCTGCATACAACGGCGGAGTTGCCGTTGTTTCTGGAAAGAGAAGACTATGATCTACCAGACATCTCCTTACCAGAATGGGGAGTCCATGTTCCTGAGCCATCCGTCTCGCCTCCCCAGCAGGGAGGCACCTGGCAAGGCCAGGATCAGCAGGGTGCGCTAAACGCAGAGCCCTCGTTAAGCCCCCCAGAAGTGTTAGGCAATATTAGCGGCATTAGAGGTGTGGTCAAAAGGGGACTACTGTTCAATATGCAATAATCCCCGGCTTTGAGACAACGCTGCCTTCTCCCTCCTTGCCCATTGACGGGCCAACAGTGGGAGATCATCTTCTCCTGACTGTGGGGATCAGACCCCTCTACAGGTGCACCTCCAAGATTATTGCATTCCGGGACTAACACATGTTGAGGGATCGCCCCACTCTTCCTCATTTCAGGAGTCGGCACCTATGATGTTAAAAGTGACATTCCCTTTTGGTCCCATGTACTCTTTCATTCACAGCACTATCCGAACTGAGGTCATCCCTCCTATTTCTACCCTTTCCATCACCTCTTTTCTCCTCCCCCCCTCTTTTTTTTTTTTTTATCTCTCTCCCCTCTCTCTCCCCCTCTCCTCATTCCTCCACCCATCCCCCCCCCCCCCCCGGCGGCAAACCCGATATAATTACGTCCCAAGTGTTTACATTTTGAGTTTGTAGTTAGTACACGGAGGTTAAGGGAAGTTGCTGCTGCGCGCCATATGGCAAACCGACACCCGGGGAGTAGTGTACGTTCCCCTCCTCAACTTGTGATGGCCAGTCACAGTCCCCCAATAGGGAACGGTGATAGGCGGGGTCCATATGCCTACACACAAGTGCAGATATGTGTTTGTGCAAACTATAGTTTTGTTGCACACGACTGTGTCGTTGCCCTTTTGCCTATTGTTACTGGGTCCAATGGAAACATTTTGGTCCCAACTGTTTGGCCTTGGTTGGGAGTCCAGTGTGTGGGCGAGAACATGGGTGACTTGGACGGTCTGCCGACAGGGGTCCGTTCTGTGGGATCCAACATGTGACGTCTGTACGAATTCTCCTCTTTAACCGGATAAAAAGTTTTAAAGTGTGCCGGAGAAGAGTCAGATATTGTACCAGATGCATAAAGCAAAAACCCCAATCCTCGGTGTACAGGAGACCCACTTTGTGTGAGCAACTGACCACCTGTAAAAATAAATTATTACCCTGCCTGGTGCCTCTAGCATGCTGTCGGAAACAACAAAACAAACGGGGGGGTAGCCGAATATTCTTACCCATAGATCTCTGCCCACATAAGATTTTGGAGACCTGAGCAGATGAGGATGGGTCGCTTCATTTTTGTGCGGGGCAGCATGCGGGGCTGGGTTACACTTTAGCCAATGTCTATGCCCCGAACCAGGGCCAATTAACGTTCCTTAATAACAAACCTGGATGAGCCTTAAGCCTTCACCCAGGGTACGTTAGTGGTCTGTGGGGACTCTCAATGTCTCCTAACATCCGGAGGTGCGGGGGAAGCTGCCACACATCAGCCGGAACATCCATTTTTCCCCTCTAAACAAATTGATATAAGATTAAAAAAGCTTCTTCATAATAGGCAACTTTGTGACACCTGGCGCATATTGTTCCCGATACTCGAGGAATACACCTTTTACTCTCTCTTAAACATGCCTCCTTTTTACCACTCTCTTATAAAACAGCCTCTATTTATGAACTATTGTTATCAGATCCGTCTGTACCAACACTGGAGCTGAATGTTCCTGATGCTAGCCGCAGCGGCTATACTCGTGGTGAAACTCAATGTGTGTCTTCCTCAATGGCACCCTATGTATGACACAGATCTGACTCAATCAGCCCGACTTTTTCTGGATGATCATCGCACTGATGCTTCTTCATGCAGCTCAAATGGGAGGCTTTAAAGTGTGATGCTGCGAGGAATATAATAAAAAACATGGAGCAGATTTAAAGAGAGAAGCCTCGGAAAAAGATGTCAAAATGCTTATACCAGGCTTGGGATTCTTGAGACAGCACAGAAGTGCCTATCGCAGGACGAGATGAATTGGTGGAACGAACTCACTGCGACTGACATCTGAAACACTTGGAGATGAGAAATACTCGTACAGGCAGCGCTAGCTCAATTCTACTCATTGAATGGAGCAATAAACCCAGTAGGATGTATTAGCGGAGATGCATTGAGAGGATAAAAGGGCATCCATTTGTATTGTCCCTGCGATTAAGAACAAAGCTGGCAAAAATGGGACATTTGACAACAAACATAATGGGAGTTGTTTCGAGCTTGCTACCATGATACTGTATAACCTACCAAAAATCAATGTCATCATCCCCCTCCAATCTCTTTAGATATTTAATCATAAGGCACCACTGCCCTATACCATCAACCTCTCCCAGACAGAATTGCTGTTTGGAGTGAGCCCTTCATGCATGGAGGAGTGCTTGACTCGCTATAACATCCTCCAGCTATGGCAAAAAGCCCGGGGACCAGCAACGGGTGTATACTGCAAGTGTCTAATATAACTATTAAAAGAGGGAGATTCGGTCCCCGGCTGAGCAGCTCTTTCAAATCGATTGTTCTTCATCAATCCCCTTTTCCAGAGACTTCCTCCCCCCCAGGTGCCTATATTACGTATCATCCTATAAAGAGGGGTGAAAGTGAACCCCTTGCCCCATAGATGCTCCAGCTACAGGCCAATCTCATCTATTAACCTGCCGTGACATTGAACTCTTTGCAAATTTATTGTCCGTGCGCCTTGAACCACCATCCTAGGGGGACCTGATCATTTAGATCAGGTTGGTTTTTGTCCTTCGTGAAGCGCGTGACAATACCCTTCAAAACAAATCTCCCATTGTATACATCTCAGGCCGGGGTTGGCGGCCGTGCCCTGTATGCTGCTATCCGCTAGACCGCTTAGGATAATGCGTTCACACCAGAGATGCGACCTTGATCTTTATTTGGAAAGGAGGTTCTGTCTAGTATTTAGGGCTGGGCCCTTTATGCTTCAGCGTATTATTGGCCACACTATATCGTGTGGAACCCACACACGAGGATTAGAATTAACGGATCACTGTCGGCCCGTTTTCCTTTGCAATGGCACAGGAAAGGGTTGTCCCCTTTCCCTATTTTGTACGGTCCCTGAACAAGGAACACCATGCTTAAGTACGCAATTATAGTGCGGGAACCCAGATATCAAGGGTGCATTGTGATAAAGGAATAGATATATAAATGTGTGGCTATGCGGGACGACTTGTTGTTGTTTATCACACAGCCTTGTAATCCCTACTGTTCTGATGTGATGTTATGGAGCAATTCGGACAGATTCTCATAACTTTAAAGGTGAATTTGTGCAACAAAGTGTTAGGGCCCTTGATATAACACTTACCAACAGAAATGGTGAGGAGGCCTGAAGTGAAGAATTTCCGTTTTATGTGGGCAACGCAATCCTTTAAGTACCTGGGGGACTCACATTACCCCGTTTCAGATCTTGAACCAGCTAGGCGACTTGAATTTGGCCGCTATTGCCAGGCTTATTACTCGAGAATTTTATCGCTGGGAGAGACGAGACTTCTCGTTGGCATGGGACGTCCCCCCAATCAACATTTAAAAATTGCAATGGTTTTGCCCGTGCTTTCTATTCGTTTCATACTGTCCCATGTCTTTATTGCCCAGACATGTTTTATTCACTCAGCGGATAAATAGTCTACAGTGAGCGCTTTGTATGGGCCGGAATCACCCAGAGTGGCGGAAAAGCATGTGTTAACTTAGATGCCAAAGCTGACGGCGCGGTTTGGCTCTCCCGGATTTGAGAGCATATTTTTTTTTTTTTTTCTTTTTTTTTTTTTATTCTGCCACATTAGCAGCCCGCTTTATAGATTGTAACGGCACTTATGGAAACAAAAAAGGCGTGGGGTCCAATTAGAGCGAATATGTATATGGTAGGCATTAGTTGTTGAGCGATTTTATTCGAACAAAGTTGACAATCGGCTCAAGGTTTTTATGGTGATCGAATTTTCCAGTGATATGCGATAACTTAAGGTTAAAATCTGGCATATTCATCTATTATGATCGCGCCTTTTACGTGCGCTCACTGTATATTTTGGCGGCCAGCATATCCAGATTACAGAGAATAGAGCAGGGTGGTCATGTGTGTGCAACGTCCTGCTGGGATGTGTATGGTTGCGATTGGACTGGGAAAAATCACATGACCTCGTGTTTACATAGGAACAGCGTTTCCTGTTTCAGCCTCAGTGTCTCACAGCCGTCTCAATAGGGAAAGACACTACGCTCTGTCTGTGGCCACAACAGCTCACGCGAACATTAGTCTATTTCTGCACAGAGAAACCTCTACTTTAAGCTGGTGATCACCGTCTCCAAATTCAGTTACGATTAGAGGATTTGAAGAATTTAGGTACGTTACGCTAGAGAAATTTTAAGCGTGCATCTACCGACTGTGTAAATTCCACCGGCTGGTGGAGCGGGGGGGGGTGGGGGGCGCCGTGGGCGAATCACAGACAAAGCTTATCTATATAAGAACATGGATAAGATCTCCCAAGACTTTAGTGTAGGACTCATTGTTAGTGGAATTCTTTATTATTAACAGTTTGCATATTGAAATATTTCCTTGGATATTGGGCACAGCATGAACTTATATTGGGATATAAACATCATTTCTAGTAACTGCAGGTCTCTTTGTTAGCTGCCAAAAACATCCACTTTTATCCAGATATACCCATTTTAGGCATAGGTTCGTTCATTTTAATTATTTGTGTCCTGTTTGATATAATCCACCCTTGCACTTAAATTACAAATCCAGCAATCTTGTAGTCAGCAAGGTTGTTTGTAGCCACCAAAATACCGCTGTTTTCGTGTACAGGAAACCTCATCCACAGTTACGGTTTTTGACGTTTGCGACCCAGTACTGATTCAATAAGCCAGGCCAATCTTATGTGTAAAGCTTAAAACATGCAATTCTCTATACCCCACAGGTGAATGAAATGGTTCATAAAAAATTACCATTTTTATATCAAAACATAAAACACGTTACTTCGTTTTTTGACTTAGATGCTGCCACCCAGTACTGTATCATTGACGCAGCATCTACGTAAATCTAAAAACAGCCCCAATCTATATTCACCACAGGTGAAATAGAAAGGTGCAAAAAAAACCGTTTTATTATTATCAAAACATAAACAAGTTAGTGTGTTTTTGTTGCACTTTTGCGAGACCCAGTACCTGATTCATTGCCGCACAAAGCATCTACGTTAAAATCTTAATACCGTCAATTTAATTATTATATCACCTCAGACGTGCAATTGATAGAGAGATAGTAAGGTTGCAAAAAATACATTTTATTATATCAAACACATAAAGTTATCTCTGTGTGTTTTTTGACTTTTGCGCACCCAGATACTGTTCATTGACGCAAAGCATCTATACGAAAAATCTTAAAACAGCAATATCTATCATTCAACACAGACCAGTAAGAATAGAAAGGTGCAAAAAAATACCGTTTGTTATTATATCAAAACATAACAGTTACGTGTTTTTTTGACTTTTTGCCGCACCAGTACTGTTCATGGACGTCCGCATCTTACGGTAAATCTTACAAATAAGCAATTCTTATTATTCACACAGGTGAATTGAAAGGTGCAAAAAAAAAATTAACGTTTCATTATATCAAAACATACCAGTTACGTTTTGTTTTATGACTTATTTTGCTGCACCAAGTACTGTTGCATTGAAGCGAGATCTACGTACAAATCTTAAAAGCAGCAATTCATTATATTCACCACAGTGTGAATTGATAGGTGTGCAAAAAAATACAGTTTATCTATCTCAAAACATAACAGTTTACGTTTTGTTTTTGACTTGTGCGTGCACCCCAGTACTGTTCATGATCGCAAGCGTATCTACGTAAATCTATAAA
Organism: Phyllomedusa bahiana; assembly: GCA_025379985.1. Taxonomy (NCBI): domain Eukaryota; kingdom Metazoa; phylum Chordata; class Amphibia; order Anura; family Hylidae; genus Phyllomedusa; species Phyllomedusa bahiana. The sequence goes on from JAODAL010007417.1 coordinate 48,360, forward strand.
ACACAGCAATTCCTTTATCTCACCACAGGGTGAATAGAAAGGTTGCAAAAATATACATTTTTATTACTAATCAAAACATAACAGTTACTTGTTTTTTGTGACTTATTTTTGCGCACCCTAGTACTGTTCATTGATCGCCGGCCATCCTTACTTTAAATCTTAAACATGCGACATTCTCATAATCACCGACAGGTGAATTGAATGGTGTCGCCCAAAAAATACCCTTTTATTATATCAAAACTAACAGTTACCAGCTGTTTTTTGACTTTGAGCGTGCACCAGTACTGTTTCATTGAGTGTCTTAGCTAGTCTACGTAATACTTAAAACAGCAATTCTATATATTAACACAGGTGAATTGACAAGGTTAGTGCAAAAATACAGTTTATATATATATATCAAAACATAACAGTTCACGCTTGTTTTTGGCCTTTTGCGCCACCAGTACTGTTTCATTATGAGCCAGCACTCAAGCGTAAAACTTGTTAAAACAGCAATTCTATATTACACCACAGGTGAATTGAAAGGTGCAAAAGAATACCAATTTATTATAACAAAACATAACCAGATACGTGTTTTGTTTTTGGACTTTTGCCCGAGTCCAGACTTAGTTGATAGACACCTTGCAGTTAAAATTGAATCATCCAGCAATTTTGTTTTGATTAGAGTGATTTGAGAATAGCTCTGTGATTTGCCGTCTTTTACTTATAGAGGGACTTTTCCACCACTATTCTCATACCTTCTCCAATTTTTATGGATTTCTGTGGACATGTGACGGAAATGCCAGGTATGGTAAGCTGGTCAGACTCAAAGAGTACAAATTGGGCCGCGATAGTCACAAGGACTGGTCGAGGTACGAGAGAACGGAGCTCCTTCCAAGTGCTGGCGGACAACATGCAATGCCAGCGGATACGTTCAGTTAGCGTGTGACCCACCGGCTACCGTCCATCGCTGGGGGGGACAGGGCCTCGTGAATCTACAGTACCTGAACATCTGTCGCCAATCGTCCTTCAGTGGTTAATACTTGCATAACTGCATACTAAGCGTTCACTACCTCCTATATCTTCCTATCCCAGTACACGCACACATATGTCGTCATCAGCCATCCATCAGCTTCCTGTCCAAACATGAATCAGTGCCTGACCAAAGGTCACTCAAGTCAATTCTCTGTGTACCCACCCACTGTGGATAATCCATTGATTACTGAAGACCTCTTTGATGACAAAAGCTACCTAGGTGTTGTGTGGTGTCAGCTAAGGCTTGTTAAAAGATTCACAAGAGGAATGATTTAGTCTAGCTTCTGTCACGTCCCTAGTACTACTGACTTGCTCAAATACATGAGGAGTGGTGAAGGAAAAAGCCTGTCTGCAATCAAGAATACAGGCAAAAAAAATCACGGCCGCCCTTTACGCCTTATTCCTGCCCGTGTGGTCGGCAAAGATCGCCTGGCAGTGCCTTGCTTGTAGCCCGCTAGCTTCTCGGATTGCAGGCAAAGATACAGGACACACGTACCAATGATCACCTAGTGTCGTTCGTTGATGATCACGCATGATGACCGATCTACTTATTCAGAACCTGGTACTCCATCCCTGGCTCTGATTCTCTCGCAGAATTAGAGTTGTGCGAGCGTTCTCTCTTCATCTCATCCGTGGACGAGGAGGTGAGCCAGAAGCTGGCGGGAATATGTAGTGTCAATAACGTGGTTCCCGCTCACATAAAAGGCAAATCCCGAGCCTGAATGAGTGTCCAGTCGCAGAAAGTCCGTGATATTGATATCGCCAGCAAATTAACATCGGTCCTGCTGCAAACCCCGGCTCCTCGCTTTATCGCCTACGTACCACCAGAATAGGCTCAGCGAACCCCTCTCAAGACCTGGGCCTTCCTATCTTGGAGTGCACAGCATTATGATCTTCACCCATGCAGACGATGTATATGCCGCCTTTGCCTGTAAACGCATAAGTAGAGGCAAGGAACCTTTAAAGTGAGATAAACCACCACCAACATGTCTCAGCGCCTCATGCAGCGACTACCATGATGAGTTAGGAAATGGAGGGAAACACTAGGCAAAAACGGTGCCTGACCGTACGCCGGCCATATCCATACCACTGTCACACACCCGCACTGTCCCCGTTCATCCTCCATCCGTGCCACCTCCAAACGCGTTGCCTCAGCTGCCATGTCTCTCAGAGTCATGATCAGGGAATCAGCCTACGCTTCAGCCCTCCACCTGTACGTCTCTACTCAGTCTTCTTCACATTTCTGATGCCGTGAGAAAGTGTACCCACCAGCATCACCAGAGACCCATCCTACCCCTTTCCTTCCGCCAGTTTGACCGACCTGCACGCCGTAAAGCTGTGCCCCAGTTCATAGCGTGCCCCCCAGCCTTCTGTCTTCCAGGTTGGGAAAACAGAATAGAATACATTTAACTCCAATAACATCAAAGCCAAACGCCTGAATTAGTCGTGCATTGCCTAGGTGCTGCTTGGCCTTATGGAAAATGTTGCCTTTCCAGTCTGGTAGGACACAGATTGGGTTCGCCACGTACATGGCCTCGCCTGCCCACAATACCACGATCGCCGAGCAAATGCATTTTCTTTGCCAGGAAAAGCCGTCCCTGCCCTGGGCCAGCCCCCGTTGTCATCTTAAAAATTTTCAAGAGCTCGATTCACATGTCTGTCTCTATCTGCCCGTGTCCGGAAAAAGATCCATCTACCAACAGACACCATGGACTAAGTATTAAACGGCCAAGTGCCGTGCTATATCTCTGTGACATGCATCACTGGGTGAAGCTGGGTGGATGGTCCTCTGGGGGTGACGGTGGCTCTCAGGCTCGGCGCACGCTATCTTCAAAACCGCAGGGATGGTTGCAGGGCTACTTTCCCCCAGGTACCTCTCGGTGGCATCCACCGTAGCCCCAGAGACCCCAGGGCACCTTCTCTAGTGAAAATTTGATTCTGCCTTGGAGATACCGTCCACACAAGAGATCAGGAGACTAACTTGGTGGACAGGTACCCCATAAGCACTCGAGAACCGACCACATTCAAAACCGAGTCGCTTGACTGATGGTACTGTGACCAACAGCACTCCTTAACTGTGGCCACATCGGCTCATGGCCTCTTAGGTGGAAACATGCCCCATCATGTGACCCAGATAACCGGCCCCCGCATGCGAACTATGCCCATCCCGTGCCCGCCCTAAGTCCGGGTATCAGGCTGGACGCACATCCCATGCATGGCACATGTCCCCACAATGACCCTTCGTCGGTATCAAGTGAAAAATTTCTAAGAGCTATACCCGGCTGTCTGGAGTCCTGCCTGCTCCGTAAAGAAGGCTCGAGGTCTGAGTGTTCGCACTTTCAGCCGTTCCGATCCTCCCTTTGCATACGATCCCACCTGTGCTGTGCCGTCTTGCGAAGGTCATGATCGTACCTCCTCCGTCCAACCGTCTCATGTATGACGTCGGCATACACGCTCTGGAGAAATTCCACCTCCCACATGCTACTAGCGATTGTCCAAGGCAGCCCACAAACAGCTCAAGTCCATACCGCACCAGCAGATACGTATGTGAACCATGGGCCCTCGACAGCACGCCGGTTTACACGACCCTAGGGGTGTTTGAAACCACCGAGAGTGGCAAGGCAGGTTTGAAAGAGCTCTGCCACCCATCACTTGCCAGTTCTATGAAGAGAAGCCACCCAAAGATGGTTCAGTGCGTGTCTATTGCACACTTCTGATCCTGTGCTCCTCTTGAGCATTGTACGGTGATCCTTAGTTCCATGGAACGGGATCGCGTTGGGACACTCTGAAAAACCAACTACGGATTACACCGCCCAGCGACAGGGAGGACAAGGAGACACGGACAACACGTGAAAGGCGGAGACATACCCCCACGCGATGCCGTTCTCACCGTGTCACCAACATCCACAAGGTGCTACCCCGGACAGCTTTTCAAACAATTTCTATCGGTATTCCTTCATTAGGCAGTGACGTTCCGGGAGTCCAGAAGCTAGTGCCCCGCAAAGGTATGGCGCCATCAATCCATAACTCAGGGTTCCCTGCATCATCTCAGCAAGAGGGCTGAAGTTGAAGCTCTGCTGCCGGAACCCCCTCGGCTGCGGAGTGCGAGGAGGAGGAGGAGCGAGTATTCTGACACGATGTTAACGACGTCCCTGCCTTGGAAAGAGGATGGTCACACCTTATCCCCCGCGACCTTTGACGGCGGGTAGACAGGTCATGCTGTGGAAGATCAGTTTGCGTAGTGACCCCCCCTCTACCCATAGACGGCATTGGGAAATCAAGGCTCCCATCTCTCCACCAGGAGTGCTTGGTGATGCTCTCTTTCCTCCACATCTTGATCCTCGCCATGACTTGAAGTGCCTATTCAAAAATCCCCACAACTTTATCTCACACTCCCTTACTGATATAGTACTAATGTATACAAATACAGTTACTGATCGGCGTACGGACACACTCACTCCCACCCCCTTCCCGGCGTACCACATCACCCGGTATACCAAATACCAAAACAATCATGCCTACTTTTCACTATCACTCCACCCCCAAATAGAGTGTAAAATGCAACGGATAAAATGGAGAGAACCTTGAATGAATTGTTCAAACTGCCAAGAGCACCACTCTCCTGTTAGAGTCCGAGCTCCAACGTTCCCCCAAATGTCAACCCGCCGATGGATATCAAACAACACCATCAGCCACGGACCAGCCATCCCGTGCACTGGCGTCAGCAACGGCCCAACCCCATCAACCGCAGCACAGAGCAACGGACAACCACCCGGCCATGGCAGAAGCTAAATGGGTGACCTCTGGCAGATCTTTGTTTCCACACCCTCACCAACGCACCATGCAAATGCAACACAGGGCACACATCCTCACAACACTCTCAGAGATAGCTTCAATAATAAGATCATGCGGTGCACGACTATCCTGCGTACCGCCACTCCCGTTGTTCTTTTGCATATGTGTTATCCTTGTGAATTTCCACCCAATAGCCTTTCTGGGTATCCAAATGGAACACAAATCGAATGGCCCGAGGTGGCTCGTCAACGCCATAGAGGTGTTGTCCTGCCCAAGCAGCAGCTGTCATATCATGAGCGGACCTTCAGCAAAAGCTGGAGGAGTCATTACAGACACAAACGCCAATCCGGCTTTTCCACAAGTGTCAATGTGGATTTTCCGGTATTGGTCTTTCATTTCCCTACGACTGACTTCATGCGTTGTCCCTAATGGATCCGCAGGACTGAGTGTATTGTCACAAACCTTTTGGCCCCACACCATGTAGCAACCCTGAGCGCTCAACCCCTCCCGTTTAGATTTCACTTGATTGTCCTATCCTATCTTACAATCTACGTTTTTCCAAACCCACACGAAAATGGTTACATACCTCTTATGAAAACAATTTTTATATTAATACTCTGATCTTTATGCTTACTGGCATATTATTTTGTTATCATTCTCTTTTTCACCCATCCACTAAGACAGTTCCCCACATCTTTTTGTACTCGCGTATGTTGACCTTCACTCCAACCCACATCCCAATCAACAGATAAACCTCTCATAATTGTGAAGCGTGACTTGTTTCAGAAAAGACTTAGCAACAGAGTTTCATATCTGACAACACACGTAAACGTTCTCAGAACTTACTAGTGTCTTTCTATGAGAAATGGAAATCCCAAAACTTCACTAATCTACGCAGCAGAATGTTACTTCAATTATTTTGGAACCAGCGGACCATTGTTTTTTTACACCTTTGACACGGCTAACACAGATACAGAAGTAACCCTCCCCGTCGGAACAACACTGCATTAACACCATTAACAATATCCTGTTTGTATTATATAATAAATTCAGCTAATTTCAGGAAATCTGCATAAAGACGCTAGTCCGGCCATTAGCGGTTATTGCTATAATACTACCAGCTAATAAGTTATTATGTGATATGTATCATAGCGTAATTGGCTGAACCACGCCACATACGGTCATGTACGGACGCTTAGCGCAATCGCTTGCTCGTTTATGAATCATTGGGGTAGTCCACTAATACACAAACCACTGAATCCAGTGCCATTAATCGCTGGGATTCACAGCGCAAGTATACGTGCTTTTCCCGGAACTTAACGAATACTTACACTGATCTGTTTCTTCATATTGCGAATCGATGTGTGCGAACGGGGTCTCCCCTAACCGGGGCAACCCATTAGATGAACAGGCATGAGCCCTCCAAAGAAAACTCTTTGATAAACCTTAACAGTGGTCATACGCTCACTTGATATTCAGCTCCATTTCTTCGCAGAAACTCCCAAGTATATCGAGCTTTACAAAACAGTTTGACCCCATGGGCCGCGCCAAATGCACCAGTAATGGCAGGGACCCCTCCAACGCTCAGCCATCCCTCATCCCTCCGGCACCTGCCACACAACTTATTTATCGTGACATATCTCTTGTGATCGCGACGCAACAGCGAGCAAACAACAAGGCGTATTTCAATTACTATAAAACGACTAGGCATCAACAGACCCGTTTCAGCCCCCCCCATCTAGCCAGCCCCTTTTAATGAGGGTCTGATACCTTTGATGACACAACAACACCTGTCTGAGGATGGATCTACCAGTAATGGAAGAGTATCCCAGACTAGTTGGCACAAAGATCGACACAGTATCTCCGTACTTCTTAGTGCTTTGGGCACGAGACAAGGTGCAAGTCTCAGCAAGCAGCCATTGGACATCAAAACATGAACATTTCCTGCTCATTCAGGTGGACAACTCTTAGTTCTTTTATATTAGGCCACAATGTGTTACATAGCTCCTCTTCATAAGAATAGAGAGCTATAAGGCGGACAGTCCAATTGAATCGCTCGACGACGAGCGTCTGTCGTAACCCAGCTAGGCAACACAATAACCCCCCATTGAATCAAGGACAAATTACTCGGTTATAAGGTACTCGTTTCTAACGGCCACTACTCACCAAAAACTATTTCCAGGGTCAGCAGAGTACGGCGCACATGACACAGATGTGAAGACTTATGTCACTAACATCTGTATTATCAGTCGAGGCACAACAGCAACACGTCTAAGCATGCAGCTCCAATTCGAATTAATTGCCAACATCCTAGAGTAGGCACAATTAGATATTAGTGAACCCCATGTCGTTGACGGAGGCAATACCAGTCCACTGGTAAAAGACCCGGATTGGTTTAAGGCAGCCATACAGGATTACGCAACGGCCCTCCATTGTTAACCTAAGCAGTACTATGTGTAGTATTGGCATTCAGGCGAGGGTCTGCCCACAGGACTCGTCAGAGTCATCGGCCCTCATTCTGTTAGAAATAAGTGGATGACCAGGAGTCTATAGATGATACAAATTGAACCCCAGAACTGACGCTCTATCGCCGCCATTCGCTCTGAGGTAATGCGCAAAATCAATCCTATAGGGGCAACAGAATTAATCACCAACTCGTCGCCATCTGATTCATCTATAGACAAAGGTCAGTCGAATTCAACATTTCCCCCCCACTATGGACACGGTCGGTTCTCCTTTGGTTAACGGAATGCCCCCGCCGCACATGAACACCCCGTGCTTGCATTGCCTACACTACTGGCCGGGCCCAGGACAGCAGCTTCTCCACTTGCAAATCGCGGCAACGTTGCGTGGCCACACATCCAGTATTGGTCCTCGTCCAGTAGCATATCCAGCGGATCTTCTAACTGGGGTGGCAGAGTGCTGTCCACGTAGGCCACAACCTGTTGGTTCAGGGAATGCTCCATGTCCCTGCGGCTGCTTGTAGCTGGTGACTGCCCTCCTCCACTAGAGCGGCCCTCCACCGCTGAAGGAAAGCTGCCCTATCTATAGCTGACTTCCAGACCTCTAGGTTACCTGTCTGAGGGAGCTAGGTTACTGCTCCTTACCCCCCACTTTCCCCCAGCAAGCCGCGGCAGTAGTACTGATCGTGAGCGTGAGGGGTAACCCCCGGTCAGACCATGTCAGAGGAGGGACGACTGCCGCACATAGCAGCGGCCAACTGTATTTACGGAGGATTTCCCTATTTTATTATGAGGTTACCCGTCCTCCCTCATCATAGGCTGGGAGAAAAGGCTCCCATTTTGGACCACGGTAGCGAAGCTGGGATCCATTATGGGTTGGGGAGCCAGCAGAAGTCATCCCTCTGCCGTGGTCTGCACCTGACTATTCGGACTGTCACTAGCCAGGCAAATAAGAATGTCTGCGGGTGACATTCTGCACAATCCGTGACTACGAGGGTGCTCCCTGCCTCCATTTTCACTGTATACTGCCCACGGTGCTTGGGAGTCATCTTCCTCGTCTTCCTCATCTCCCATCCCCTCTCCCTATCTAGCTGCACTCCTGCTCCTCCTCTCTTGTCACTTCTGGGTAGTAAATCTCCACCTCATTTCACCAGGACAATAGCTTATGCATCCATGTCCTCCTTTCCTCTCCTCCATATCAGTCACCACACGGATCTCATAGGTGCCACGAGACTGTTAGTCGCCACATCTCACAAGTCCCCTGCCCAGACATATTTTTCCGCCTCTGTTCCAGGACATGACGCCGTGGAATGACTTTATTCATCCCCGTAGTCCTGGTTGGACTGACTCAGAATAAAGTGGCCACTCTCGAATGGCCTAAACAAAAACTGGCAGGTGTCACCGCATGGAGCTGCGCACTGGCTGACATCAAAGTTACACAGGGGACTACTTCTGGTCTGCCTGGATCATCAAAAATCGTAATGCCTTTCTTGCGTGTTATACAGTCAGGTCAAAACAGATGGTAGCAGGGCTGTAATTCAGCTGCTGCTGGAAACATCGAATATCAGAGCGATTGTTGGGGACGGCAGTTCAGCGCTGCAATCCGAGGTGGGGTTTCGAAATGTATCCATTGTTCCTGGCTTTGTACGAATGGATAAAGTGCATGCACAGTTTCCTGTGCCATTTCTCTGAATGTTCTGACGATCTGGTGGAAGACTTCAGGAAACCTTTTTACAACCAGCATTGAACACGTGTGCGCCATGCAAGGGTGCATGGACACATCCACGCCCTCGGTGCAGCGCGGACCCACCATGTTCCTACATTTCCGTCACATGGTTCCGATTATGCAGTTGGCGCGGAGAATGCCACACATCGATTTCTTGTGCATGACCACTGCGGAGCAGCTTCTCCCCTGGTGTGACTTCGTTGCCGAGGCTAAAGCTAGGTGTAGAATCTGCGTGACAACCGCTGTTGCCCTACATTGTGTGTATCGATGGAGCATGTACGGGTATGGAGGCTCGAGGATGGTCGGTCTCCCCGGTGGAGGGAGGAAGGTGAGACCGGCGGAGCATTCGGCGCAACCCCACACATAGGAGCGAGCACGTTAGACAAGTGAGAGATGAGGGGGAAAGCGGCCGTCTCCTGTCCCAAGTTGCTTGTGTGCCACTGGGCAGGAAGTGCACATTCAGCCCAGTGATGGGCCCGTACAAGGTCAACTGTTCTGGCCCTATGGACAGTAGTTATACTCTGATCCGACAAGCTCCCCCGCGCATAACCACTCCGTTGTACTATCGGAACACAAACCGTATCAAGCTCAAACGGGACTGACCCCACTTTTCTGTATCTACATATTATGAAGTGCTTGTGCCGCGTAACTGCCTTCGTTTGGAAAAGAATTACGGCTTGGAACTATCCTTCTCATCCTCTGGCTCGGCACAAGCCATTAGTCTCTCATGAAATGGTGCATGAGTTCCTACCACATTTGGAAAGGCTGTGTCCGGACTGCATTACCATCACAACTGGACGGTAGCCAACGGTCAGCTGTCTGCACCTTTAGGATGGTATTGGGACGCATATCTGTCTTTCTCGTTCTACAACTGCGCCCCTCTTTCTTGCTCTGAACGATTCTACTAAGCTACGGCGCCATGAGTAGCGAGGTTGCAGGAAAGATCATGGACCACAGGCCCCATACCCCCCACCCCCGAGACAGAAGTAGGACCTCACCAATCCCACGATCAAAGAGGAAACAGTGCCATTTGCAGACAGGATTGGTGAGCCTTGCACTCGGGGCTGAAAATGGCATGCTTGCCACTGGCACGCTTCTGATGCTGCAGCCACCACGGCAGGATGGCACTCCACCACCATCTAGCACGTTTCTCCCAGGCCACCTGGATGGTGCGCTGCATACATAAATAAATGTCGGTTTTGACGCAAGGGCGTTGTCGCCCATCTGTCTATTGCTCCCTGCCCTGGCACCCACGCTTTCTTTTGTCCCACCAGTTTCTACACTTATACCCATATCTTCGGGCCTCATCCGGTGTCTTAGCAAAGAACTGCCCACAACGTTCTAGACTACTCCGATACATGAGCTGTATTTTAACGCCACTGCTATCGACCCCCCCTCGCCCCACTTTTCGTGACCCTACTGCCCGCCACCCAACTCCATCGCAAGCTGCATTTGTGGCCATAAAATGTAAGTAAAACTATGTTTGCACAACAGCCACCCGTTGTACCTGGTACTACCCACTATAGGCGTCAGTCTGTTGGTTATGGAGGAGTAATTATTGGTCTTTGGTGTATGTGCTGTAGTTCTCCTCGGTTTGTGGTATTTTGCTGAGCTTTGCTGCATCTGACTGATATCGCTAGTTGTGCATCCTTGTCATTTGTTTCATTAAAGTTTAGTCGCTCTATACGGCGGCCAGAGTGTTTGTTTTTGCCTTTTTTTGCGAAAGCCCAGTGTAGTCAACTTCCCGTAAGCTTTGTCCATTTTATATCATTTTTATCATTCTTAAGTGAAATTAGAAAGACACATGGTGTTGGCGGTGCTTGTGCCTGAATCCTCAATTTACTGAACCAGCAGCAAACACCACTAGCAACAATCACAGTAGCACCGCTCAGCAAGCTTCGCAAACAAGGTATTAGCTATAAGCGTCTAGCAAATACAATAAACACGATCATAAGCTACTACAGAGATAACCACAGTACTGTATCAGCTGTATTCAAAGTGAATAAGCCAAGTTCTGTTTTCACATCACCGTGTTATTGCATCTAAATCTACGGAAGCTGCGTTTGCTCTAGTTCTGTCTGCTCCACATTCTGGATACGTATGTAGGAAAGTCTCCAGTCACTACCCACCAGCCAGTTACACCTTCATTCGCCTCATCTGGGGACAGCACAGTCAGAAATTGCATTAAAGCCCACGACCACAGTCGGAAATCTCCCTAGTAACAAGCTCATGTGCATACTACCTCACGTTGCTACGGACACCCAGATTTGAAAACCCCGCAATTCACTCAAATTACCCTGGGAATTTTATTCGGGTGTCCCAAAGAAGCCGTGCTGCGATTTTCAGCCCCCCAACTCAAAAGTTTGTTTTCTTAAAGAGACAGTGCACCTTTAATAAAAATGGCCGAAAAACAGCTTGTGCAATTCCCCAGTGCTGAAACACAGCAAAGACGACTTGATACTGATGATTTTGAAGAGCAGGACGCAGAACTCACACTTTCAGCCGACCAAGTTGTACGACCAAAAGCTCTCTCAAACCGACTCTAAAGGTCATTGAAAACTATTACAATATAAATTATGAGCTCTGTGATAACCTGGAAGAGCGATGGGAATGAGTTACCTCCCTTATGTCAGGCTTTCAATCCTTCAAATGCGATGCCGAGAGCCTACAAGAAGCTGTTGCACTGCTGAATACAGCGCACGAAAGATATAAGCTGCTGTTGGCAAAGTATATCACCTTCCTAAAAGACTCTAATGTCGATGAAGCCTTAACGGAGCTGAACAAGGCAGAATCAGTGGAAAGAGAAATAGACGTCATGGTGAAGAATGGTAAAGATAAAGCAGAACTTCGTATCGCTCATTTACAAGAGACTAGATCGCACAGATCAAATTCATCTAAACATTCGTCACAGACATACAAATCATCTTGCTCAAGAAGCTCAGTCCTGAGTGACAGAATATTAGAGGCCCGCCTAGATGCAGAGCAATCCAAAATAAGACGTGCCTTCAGAGAGAAGGAATTAATGGCAGAAACTCAGGCTGAAAGAGAAAGCGCAGAAGCAGATGCTCGGATAAAGGTTCTTCAAATAGAGATGGAAGAGAAAATCACACTTGAGTATTTGAGCGAGCGATGAGCCAAGGTCTTGATCCAGTTTGCTTGCCACAGAAAACAGATGATCCAGTTGATCGCACCAGTGACTATGTGCTGAAACAGTTATCTGCAGTGCCCCCTGTTCCTAATACCGTTCCAGTTGACAACACTGAAACCTCCAAGTCAGCTCTACCTGCAGTTCTGGTGCCTTCCACAGCACCCGCACAAACTAATGATCACCCAGATATGCCTTCTCAAGGACAGATATCACAGGAAGATGGCTACCAGGTGTTTTCTGGCCCAGTTCCACAACTCGAGCAGCGGTCAACGGAACTTCCAGAGGCTAAACCACAGCTCAACCCTGCAGCAACATCATTCTACCCGGGAACATCTCACCCTTTCAGGCCAGGCAACTCATACACCCAAGGCGTATCACGAGTTGACACGGCAACAAGCAGTGAGAAAGCAGATATATCTGAGTTCGCTAGGTATGTGGTTAGCAGGGAGCTGCTTAACACCAGTCTCTCAAAATTTGATGACCATGCAGAGAGCTACAGAGCCTGGAAAGCAACCTTCAAAGCCGCCATCGCCAACCTTAACCTAACCACAGAGCAGGAGCTCGATCTCATGGTCAAATGGCTGGGCCCCAGGCTCTACAAATCGCATCAAGAGCCTCAGAACTGTCTATGTGGGACAAGCAGAAGCAGGTCTTGCCGCTGCCTGGCAGAGACTTGAACGTACCTTTGGCAGTGCCAAAGCAATAGAGAAAGCCCTATTCAAGAGACTGCAGAACATTCCAAAGATTAATCTCAAAGAAGTCCACAAGCTTCAGGACTTAAGTGATCTGCTCATGGAACTGGAACTCGCTAAAAGAGACCCTCGTCTGTCTGGACTATGCTATCTGGATACCGCCCATGGGGTGAATCCAATTGTCGTAAAGCTGCCTTACAGTTTGCAAGAAAAGTGGGCAACATCAGTCTCAAGATTCAAAAGGACAAATGATGTCACATTTCCCCCACTCATTAATTTCTGCAGGTTCATCGATGAGCAGGCCCAGATGAGGAATGACCCCAGTCTTGAATTCCTGGAGTTCAACACTACAGCTGCATCATCTTCAAGGTATGAAGGTGTCACACAGAAACACAGAGACTTTAAGAACAGTGTGAGTGTTAGAAAGACTAACCTGCCACCACCTGCAGTACCCACGGGTAAACACCATACTAACTCGTCAGGAGACAAGTCCTTCAACCGTGAATGTCCCATTCATAAAAAACCTCACTCACTAAACAAATGCAGAGTATTTATGTCCAAATTATTAAAAACTAGATTTGTGGAAAGGGGATATCCTAAAAGGGTTTTATCGCAGGCGTACCGTTTTGCTCGGGATAATGACAGGCATTTCTCCAAACTCATTCACGGAATACTTCTCTGGAGAAAACAAAAATCATTGGTACATTTGATCTGGCATCAAGAGAAATTCGTAATTTGATTGAGAATTTTTGGCCTCTTCTTACACAGGACTCTATACTCTCTGAATTTGTTAATTCTTTTCCTAGAATCACTTTCAGAAAAGGAAAAAATATTGGGGATCATGTTGTGCAAAGTCTCTATACTCCCCCACGTACTCCTCAAACTTGGTTAACGACTAAAACAGTGGGCACATACAAATGTGGGAACTGTAAAGCCTGTGGGTTCATTAATGTTTCAAAGTCCTTTATGTGTATTTCCACAGGTCGAGTGTTCCAGATGTATAATTACGCAAATTGTAAAACAAATGGTGTCATTTATCAGTGTTCATGTACTTGTCCATTCATGTATATTGGCAAAACTAAATGAGAATTAAGACACCGTATTCTGGAGCACTTAGGCGATATAACACATAAACGGGACTCTCCCGTTTCACGCCATATGAATTCCTGTCATAGTGAGGATCCACATGCTATTACATTTTCAGTAATTGAGGTAGTCTTGCCATCACCGAGAGGAGGAGACTTTGATCGAAAGTTATTACAGCGAGATGCCCAATGGATTTTTAATCTCAAGACCTTGAAACCAAGGGGCCTTAATGAATGTCTTTCCTTTGCACCATTTATTGCAGGGTAATAATAGGAATCACATCTATGTGCCATAGTAACTCATCAATTTATATAATTTATTATGTATGTAGTATTTATTTTCTGTATCTCTGATATGATATAATTTTTTTCTATTACCATATATTTTTTCCTATACATAATCAGTACACATTGACTATCTTTTCATTTTGTTATGAGGTCAGCATCCATATGCGGTGGCCCCCATTAAATTGGTGATATATTTAATAGATGCGCTGGTTATAAAATTTGACACATTGTTTAGATATGTTGTTTGTCGTTTTTAAGTATCTGGTACAGTATATACTGGTGACATATTTAAATGTACCTTGTCCCCCTTCTGTGTATTTCGGCTTTCTTGAGGTACTTGAGGGCATTATAGACAAGTCTATCCTTCATGTTTTGTGATGACACTATTTCAGTGCACCCGCGGCATATAATCGTGCCACGCATGCGCTGAAGGCGGGCCGCGATGCATGTCGGGAATTGTAGTGTTTTCAGATTGCCCGCATGTATCAGTGGTTTTGCTGCGCTTGCGCATATGAAAATTGTGCTGCGCATGCGTTGAAGGCGGGCTGTGAAGTATGCCGGGTATTGTAGTTTTTTCCGGCTACCCGCACGTGTCAGGGACTTTGTTGCGCCTGCGCATATAAGAAGTTAGAACTCCGCGGACTAAGTGACGGTGAGTTTTTAACTACCGCCCATTATTCACTGTTCCTATATATTTGTAGTGGAAAGAGTCATCATTGCTGCCTTTTTCATCCTTATCTCGGCAACCATACTGGAGGGATCCGTGTCTGATGTATCAAGGACCCTCAGAGGAACTATTATTCATCCCTCATTTATCCTAACTGTCTCAAATAGGGACGTGAGTTCATGATTCTTTATTTAGGATATATACTTATGATCTGTGTATATTCCGGTGTCCTTTTTTTCCTTCCTTTTGGAATAGGTTGTGTTCCCTGATGAACCCCACAATTGGGGGGAAACGTGTTGGAACATAGGAACATGGTCGTATATTGTAATATAGCAATTTAGGAACATAGTTATATACTGTTATATAGGAATATACACTCACCGGCCACTTTATTAGGTACACCTGTCCAACTGCTCGTATCACTTAATTTCTAATCAGCCAATCACATGGCGGCAACTCAGTGCATTTAGGCATGTAGACATGGTCAAGACAATCTCCTGCAGTTCAAACCGAGCATCAGTATGGGGAAGAAAGGTGATTTGAGTGCCTTTGAACGTGGCATGGTTGTTGGTGCCAGAAGGGCTGGTCTGAGTATTTCAGAAACTGCTGATCTCCTGGGATTTTCACGCACAACCATCTCTAGGGTTTACAGAGAATGGTCCGAAAAAAGAAAAAACATCCAGTGAGCGGCAGTCCTGTGGGCGGAAATGCCTTGTTGATGCCAGAGGTCAAAGGAGAATGGGCAGACTGGTTCGAGCTGATAGAAAGGCAACAGTGACTCAAATAGCCACCCGTTACAACCAAGGTAGGCAGAAGAGCATCTCTGAACGCACAGTACGGCGAACTTTGAGGCAGATGGGCTACAGCAGCAGAAGACCACACCGGGTGCCACTCCTTTCAGCTAAGAACAGGAAACTGAGGCTCCAATTTGCCCAAGCTCATCGAAATTGGACAGTAGAAGATTGGAAAAAACGTTGCCTGGTCTGATGAGTCTCGATTTCTGCTGCGACATTCGGATGGTAGGGTCAGAATTTGGCGTCAACAACATGAAAGCATGGATCCATCCTGCCTTGTATCAACGGTTCAGGCTGGTGGTGGTGGTGTCATGGTGTGGGGAATATTTTCTTGGCACTCTTTGGGCCCCTTGGTACCAATTGAGCATCGTTGCAACACCTTGTGGAATCTATGCCACGAAGAATTGAGGCAGTTCTGAAGGCAAAAGGGGGTCTAACCCGTTACTAGCATGGTGTACCTAATAACGTGGCCGGTGAGTGTAGTTTTGTAGTGTTTATAGTGTTATTATATTTGTTTATACACCGTTTTGGGCACTTTTTTTCTTTTCTTCTTTTAATTTTTTCTCGTTATTAATTGTCTTTAGCATTACTAGTTAGGGTTAGTTAGGGCCGAGATAGTTTAGGTTCCGGGTGGGGGCGCCCCTATAGGGGCGGGTCCCCCATTTTTGATAGGCAAACTTAGTAATTTTAGGGTATTTTTTGTAGCGTTTATGTAGAGTAGGAATAGATTGGGTATTTATTAATCATTATCTATTAAAAGTTATATTTTATCCTAGGGGTTATACTTTCAGTGGTTTGTTCTAGAGTATTTTTTGTATACCCAGGTTTTGTTTATATCATTTATCTTTGGGTCTTCTCTACGCCCAGTCATTCAATTAAATGTAGAGTACTTGTAGTTTTTCTTTGATTTAGGTCCAAACCAATACAGGAGCGCAAGAAAATCCTCATTGAGCTAGGGGTATGTTTCAGATGCTGCGCTTCATTGGAGCATATGGCTAAGGACTGTAAATCCGCCATTAAGTGTGAGGAGTGTCACAGCGACAGACATGGCACAGCTATGCACCCAACTCCACTCGCCAGCGATTCATCCACTGCAGTAACCAGTACTCCCGCTACAAGCCATGGCGGGGAGCCCCAGACACACGCTAACCCTGCCACAGATGTTTCCTGCTCATGCTTGGAGGTATGTGGAGAGAACCAAAGGAACAAATGTTGTGCCAGAATATGTCTTATCAAGGTTACCCAGAGAGTCAACCAGAAAAGGCCGTAAAAATGTATGCTGTGCTGCTCATAGACACATATTAATGTTTACTTGTAATTCAAGATGGTTTACATGCATTAGTTAAATAATTAATGCCTTTGGTGCCACCTTGTGGCCTTTGTTTGTAAGGTTTCACAAATGTTATTGTTTCCTGTTTAAGAGGAAGTTCTTTGCATTATGGGTAGATGACTCATTTCACCTCATGTCTGCACAGAAGAGGACATCTGCATCTCATCTCTGCTCTTGTTGAAGCATAGTTGGTAAGCTGTTCAGTTGTGGAATGTCTAGCTATACCTAGCTTCATAAGCACTGCTAGTACAGTTTAGAACTTGTATTGTAGTTTAGACAGATTATAATGTGCTGTTATTTAGATAGACCTAGGCATGTTGTCCACCACGTAATGTTTACTGTATTTCTACCTTGTACACTGTTTTTATGTTTGTTACAAACAGCATATGTGTATTCTAATGTACATTTTTGTTTGTCATCAGTTTTACCCGATCCTACATCCTGTTAATAAAATACAGACTTCAAAAACGGTCGTAATTATTGACAAGTAGGAAGGTGTTTAGCTGCCTGTCGAGCTCCACATAGACCCCGGGGGTACGTGAAGTGGGGGCAGGACAGTAAAACAACTGCTGAAAACAAGAGGAGAAGATTCAGACTCTACAGTGGTCAGCCACGTGCACGCATTCACCTGCAAGCAAGCAACACAGCGATCTCTAAACAGTCACACCATTCACAAAGCCACACCTTCTCTAAAGACAAGATCAAGAGCCAGCTCTCCAAAGCGTCATCTGTCGGCAGTGCAGTCGCCATCGCCCGCGCAAAGGCTGAAGCAGCAAAGGCTCGAGCTGCTTTTGCTGAACAAGAGATGCAACTGAAGTTACAGCAAGCATCCCTGGAAGCAGAGAAAGCACAACAAGAGGCCTCATTAGAGCTGGAAAGGACACGCCTGCAAGTAACATTGGAGAAGCTCACTATTGAGAAAGAAACAGCAGCCGCCATAGCTGAAGCAGAAATCTTAGAAGCAGCTGCATCTCCTGGTAGTGACCAAAGTGGACACAGCAATGTGCTTGGCCTAGAGCAAAGCCCTCAAGATCCACTACAGCGCACTTCAGAGTATGTCCATCAACACCCCATTAGCAGCTCTCAGCCTGCTCAAGAAACCAAAGATATCATTGCTGAGCCACCCCAAAGACATCCTATCCTGCAGCAGGGAACTGATTCCAGACCACAGTTCTACAAGCAAGAGGATGCAGAGCAGCATGATACAGATCAAGTGGACTTCACCCATCAACAAAGAATCCATTCTTCATTCCAGCATAGAGGAAGTCTCTTCACCCCTAAAGGGTATGATACTGACAGGACTGATGCAAAGATTCCTAAAAGGTATGATCATACACCTCACTCACACCAGAACAATTCTCCAGCGACCCATTTCAGGGCCAATAAAGCCACAAGGACTTTGCTAAGTTCTTTGCTCGATGTGAGCTGGTCAACAAAGGACTTGTAAAGTTCAGCGATCGTCCAGAAAACTATAAAGCTTGGCGATCCTCTTTCCAAATACAATCAGAGACTTGGAGATGTCATGTAGGGAAGAGTTAGATCTCTAGTAAAGTGGCTCGAAATGAATCTGCTGAGCATGCGACGAGACTAAGAGACATTAACATAAATTACCCAGAAACAGGTCTTAAAATGATTCTGGAGAGACTAGATGATTGTTATGGTTCAGCAGAGGCTATAGAAAGCTCATTGTTCAAAGAATTGATGACTTCCCTAGAATAACCAGTAAGGGATACCAGAAACTTAGAGAACTAAGTGACTTGCTAATGGAACTACAGGTTGCCAAGCAGATGGAGATCTACCAGGACTTGCATTTCTTGACACAGCCAGAGGTGTCAACCCTATAGTACAAAAGCTTCCTTACAACCTACAAGATAAGTGGGTCACACATGGGTCCAGGTATAAACAGCTCACAATGTACCATTTCCTCCATTTATGTGTTTGTGGACTTTGTTACACAGCAAGCAAAGATTAGGAATGATCCAAGCTTGATTTTACAATGTCAACTGTCACTCCTCCTGGTCGTTAGCATCATAGAACACCAGTGACCGTCACAAAACCAATATCTCTCCTACAGATTACTCTCACAGGTCTTCAAACTCCTTTTACCAGGACGCCATGATCAAGGATCCCAGTAAGCAGTGTCCCTTGCACAGGAAACAACATTCCATACTGAAATGCAGAGCCTGCAGGGAAAAGTCTATGGAAGAACGCAAAACCTTCCTCAAAGAGAACAACATATGCTACAAATGTTGCTTGTTGACATCGCACTTTGCCAAGGACTGTAAGGTCAGTGGAAAATGTACAGAATGTGACAGAACAGATCACAACACAGCTTTACACCCTGGTCCAGCCCCATGGACTTTACCACATGCAGAAAGCACTGAGGAACATGATGAAGGAGAGAGTAATGCTAGTAATGATACCCAGAAGTTACTTCACAATGTACAGAGGTCTGCAAAGGACTCACAGGTGGCAGGTCCTGCTCCAAAATATGCCTGGTCAGAGTCTACCATCAGGGCACAAAGACAAGGCAATCAAGATCTATGCAATTCTAGATGACCAAAGTAACAAGTCTCTAGCCAGATCTGCTTTCTTCGAAATGTTTAACATCAAAGGACCCAGCTCTCCCTACTCACTAAAGACATGTGCAGGTACTGTTGAGACGGTGGGGAGGAGAGCTACTGGATACCAGGGTAGAGTCTATTGATGGTCTCACTGCTTGCCCTTACCTACCATAATCGAGTGCAACCAGATCGAGGAAATAGGGCTGAAATCCCTACACCAGATGTTGCAGAATATCACTCCCATTTGAGGCGTATAGCTCATCTTATACCAGAAATTGATGCTCAAGCACAGATAATCCTACTCCTTGGGAGAGATGTCTTGAGAGTTCACAAAGCTAGAAGCCAAATTAATGGTCCTCACAATGCTCCATATGCCAGAAACTTGATCATGGATGGTCATTATAGGGAGATGTTTGTCTAGGGAATGTGCAAAACCGACCTTTGTTAACAACATGCTTACCAACACGCTAGAGAATGGACGCCCTTCTCTTTTCCAACCGTGTGAAAATAATTTCCACCTCAACGAGCTACCACCAGCTTTCAAATACCATGTCCTTCATAGGCTCTTATGTGACAATTATGCTGTGACAGTGACCAAGAACCATTTGGGATGCACAGTTTTCCAGAGCACTAAAGAGGACAATCAGGTGGCAATGTCATTTGAAGATAAACTATTCCTAACAATAATGGAGCAAGAATAACCAAAGACAATTCAATCATTGGTTTGCTCCTCTTCCCTTACAGGACTGTGGGACCACGCTTACCTAACAACAGAGAACAAGTTTACAAATGCTTCATTTCTCTCACATGTAACTTTTAGAGAAAACCAGATATGAAAGACCACTTTTTTACATTCATGGAGAAGATTTTTGAGAATGGTCATGCAGAGATAGCTCTACTTTAAAAGACTCTGAGGAGTGCTGGTATTTGCCCATATTCGGAGTATACCACCCACGAAACCAGGTAAATAAGAGTAGTGTTCGACTCCAGTGCCAAGCACGATGGTGTTCATTAATACGATGTCCTTCTGTCAGGGCCAGACCTGAACAACCGACTCCTTGGAGTACTTCTGCGCTTTCATAAAGACTCTGTTGCGTTTATGGCTGACATCCAACAGATGTTCCACTGCTTCCTGGTCAAAGAAGAACACAGAAACTTTTTAAGATTCTTCTGGTTCAGAGACAATGATCCTTCCAAAGATCCATAGAGTATCGCATGCGGGTACATATCTTGGTAACAGCCCTTCACCTGCTAGTAGCCATTTATGGGCTCAAACATTCCGCTAAGGAGGGTGAGAAAGAATATGGATCAGATGTTAGACACTTTGTAGAAAAAGATTTTTACGTGGATGACGGTTTAAAATCACTACCCACAATTGAGGCTGCAATCAGTCTTCTCAAAAGAGCCCAAGAAATGCTTGCCAATTCAAACTTAAGACTTCATAAAATTGCATCCAACAGTAAAGAATTAATGGAAGCCTTTCCAACACTTGACTACTCAAATGACTTAAAAGACTTAGATTTGAGTACCGACACTCTTCCTATGCAACGTAGTCTTGGACTTCTCTGGGATTTACAGTCTGACACCTTTACTTTCCAAGTAAGCAAGGAAGAAAAACCGTTTACCCGAAGAGGAGTCTTGTCTACCATAAACAGCTTGTATGACCCTTTAGGATTTGCGGCTCCTGTCACTATTCAAGGTAAAGCAATACTCAGAGACTTAACCCGTGATACTTTAGACTGGGACGATCCAATCCCTATTGAAAGAAAAGAACAGTGGATACAATGGAAGAACTCTCTAACTGCTCTATCTAATCTTCATATCGCACGTTCATATGCACCTGTTCCATCCACTGAAATTCAAATACAAAAACTCTGTGTGTTTTCTGATGCTTCTGTCAAAGCTATTGCTGCTGTAGCCTATTTGAAGACAATAGATGTCAAAGGACAATTCTACATTGGATTCGTCATGGGCAAAACAAAACTTTCACCACTCCCTGAACACACAATACCCAGACTAGAACTTTGTGCTGCAGTATTAGCAGTTGAGCTTGCCGAACTGATCACAACAGAACTGAACATGGAAATAAAAAATGTTGAGTTTTACACAGATAGCAAAGTAGTCCTGGGCTATATATACAATGAAACCAAGCGTTTTTATGTCTATGTCAACAACAGGGTGTTACGAATCAGAAGGTTAACCTGTCCAAAACAATGGCATTTTGTACCTACAGACCATAATCCTGCAGACCAAGCAACTAGATCTACAGCTGCTGACCAACTAAAAGATACAATCTGGTTTACAGGTCCTGCACTTCTGTACAACTCAGAGCACAACACCACAAATCTTGAGAAATTTGAACTAGTGGATGTAGACACAGATATTGAAATCCGTCCTCAGGTGTCAACGTTGCATACAGAAGTTACAAGCAGCAGACTCAAGTCTCACAGATTTAGTAGATTCTCTACCTGGAAATCACTTATTCGAGCCATCACCTACTTAACCCACATGGCACGTTCTTTCAAAAATGCCTTGACTACGCATACCAATGACTGTAAAGGATGGCACCACTGTAAAAATGTCTACACAGTAAGTGAACTTGATCGGTCCAAGAGTTTGATCATTCGGACTGTGCAACAAGAAGTCTATGCCAAAGAAATCGAGAGCATCATTAACCAGAGACCTATCCCAAAACACAGTGTTCTAAAGAAACTGGATCCGTTCATTGATGGAGATGGACTATTGAGAGTTGGAGGCCGTCTCAAGAAAGCCGAAATAGACTTTGCTGAAAAACATCCCTTGGTAATTCCAGGTCATCATCATATTGCTTCTTTGCTTGTACAACATTACCACAATGAGGTAAAACATCAGGGCCGGCTGTTTACAGAAGGGGCTTCGCGAGCTGCTGGACTGTGGATAGTTGGAGCAAAGCGATGCGTGAGTAAATTTATTTTCAATTGTGTTACCTGCCGAAAAATGCGAGGTATTTTCCAAACACAGAAGATGGCCAACCTTCCATCTGACAGGATTAGTACAGATCCTCCTTTTACCAACGTGGGTCTTGATGTATTTGGTCCCTGGGCCATAGTTTCTCGATACACCAGAGGAGGTCAATCCAATAGCAAACGGTGGGCAGTTCTGTTCACTTGTATGTCCACCCGAGCTGTTCACATTGAGGTAATTGAATCTATGGATAGTTCAAGCTTCATAAACGCTCTTAGGCGCTTCATTGCCATCAGAGGACCAGTGAAACACATTCGTTCTGACAGAGGCACAAACTTTGTTGGAGCAGCTAAAGAACTACAAATTCCTACAAACCTGGATACACTCAGTGTTGAAAGATATCTAAGTGAGCAAGGTTGTACTTGGGCTTTCAATCTACCGCACTCTTCTCATATGGGTGGAGCTTGGGAGAGAATGATAGGGATAGCACGAAAAATCCTGGACTCTATCCTATTGCAAGTTGGTACAGCAAGACTCACTCATGAGTGCTTAACTACCTTTCTAGCAGAGGTTTCAGCCATCATTAATGCCAGACCTTTAATCCCAATTTCAAGTGATCCCGAAGATCCAGCGATCCTTACTCCTGCTATGCTGCTTACTCAGAAGACTGGCATTGTTAATCCTCCTGCAGGAGAATTCACATCTAAAGATCTTTACAAACGGCAATGGAGACAGGTTCAAAGCCTCGCTAATACCTTTTGGGACAAGTGGAGGAAACAGTACATCTCCACTCTACAACCAAGGAATAAGTGGCAAACCACCAAACCTAACCTCAAAATTGGTGATGTCGTTCTTATGAAAGACTGTCAATCCCATAGAAACGAAATGGCCTCTAGGACGTATCACCAAAAACACTCCCAACGAAGACGGAAGCATACGCAAGTAGAGGTCAAGGTGCATAGGCAGAATGAGACTAAACTGTTCCTCAGACCAGTTACTGAACTCATATTATGTTTTCTTCTGAGGACTCTGTTAGTGGCATCAATTGACGCCAGGCGGGGAGTGTGCTGCTCATAGACACAATTAATTGTTTACTTGTAATTCAAGATGGTTTACATGCATTAGTTAAATAATTAATGCCTTTGGTGCCACCTTGTGGCCTTTGTTTGTAAGGTTTCACAAATGTTATTGTTTCCTGTTTAAGAGGAAGTTCTTTGCATTATGGGTAGATGACTCATTTCACCTCATGTCTGCACAGAAGAGGACATCTGCCATCTCTCTCTGCTCTGTTGAAGCATAGTTGGTAAGTGTTCAGTTGTGGAAATGTCTAGCTATACCTAGCTTCATAAGCACTGCTAGTACAGTTTAGAACTTGTATGTAGTTACGACAGATTATAATGTGCTGTTATTTAGATAGACCTAGGCATGTTGTCCACCACGTAATGTTTACTGTATTTCTACCTTGTACACTGTTTTTATGTTTGTTACAAACAGCATATGTGTATTCTAATGTACATTTTTGTTTTGTCCATCAGTTTTTACCCGATTCCTACATCCTGTTAATAAAACTACAGACTTCAAACACGGTCGTAATTATTGACAAGTAGGAAGGCGTTTAGCTGCCTGTCGAGCTCCACATAGACCCCGGGGGTACGTGAAGTGGGGGCAGGACATATGCGATCATTGATGACCAAAGCAACCAGTCCCTAGCCGGACCTAAGTTCTTTGAAGCCTTTGGGATCAAAGGACCCACAAAACCCTATACCTTAAATACCTGCTCAGGCAGCATAGAGACTTGTGGCAGAAGAGCACAGGGATTCATCGCTTCTCCTATCAACAGGGATACAGAGATACCCCTACCTACGCTGATCGAATGCGACCATATACCCGATCACAGGGATGAGATTCCTACCCCAGAAGCTGCACTTCACCAACCACACCTATGGCACCTAGCCAGTGTTATCCTACCTTTGGATATGGACGCCGAGATTCTACCCCTGCTTGGCAGAGACAATCTAAGGGTACACAAGGTGAGCCAACAGTGTAATGGTCCTGACTATGCCCGTACGCCCAGAGACTAGACTTGGCATGGGTAGTCATAGGAAATGTATGCTTGGATCAATCAGGAATTGACTCCTTTAAGACTTATGTGCAAGGGGACGGACGCACATCTTGCATCAAGCCGTGCCCTCATCACTATGAGGTGAAAGGGAAGCTCCCAGATCTCATACAGCTGCCTGACGTCAGTCCCTCCCCCTATGCTGACAATCTGGGGAGATCAGTGTTTCTCACAACTAAGGATGATGATAAAGTAGCCTTGTCAGTAGAAGACAGAGAATTTATCAAGATAATGGACAGTGAGTTCGCTAAGGATGAAACCTATCACTGGGTTTCTCCATTACCCTTCCGAGCTTCCAGAGTAAGACTCCCAAATAACCGGGAACAAGCTTTGTCAAGATTTAACTCTCTCCAGCGTACCCTAAACAGCAAGTCTGAAATGAGAGAACATGTTGTCACATTTATGGAGAGAATATTCCGGAACAACCATGCAGAACCGGTTCCATCCTTAAAGAACAAATTAGGGTTGTGTTCAACTCAAGCGCCAAACATCAAGGTGCATCTCTTAATGATGTCCTAATCTGACAAATAACATAGTTGGAGTCTTGATGAGGTTCAGAAAGGAGTCTGTTGCCATCACAGCCGATATTGAACAGATGTTTCACTGTTTCATAGTCAGAGAGGACCACAGGAATTTCTTCAGGTTTCTGTGGTACAAGGACAATGACACCAGCATGGAGACGATGGAGTATCGCATGAGGGTGCATGTATTTGGGAACAGTCCTTCACCTGCCATAGCGACTTATGGCCTTCGCAGAACCGCAATAGAGGGAGAGTCTGAGTATGGAACAGATGCCAGAGACTTTGTAGAAAAGGACTTCTATGTAGACGATGGACTCAAATCATTACCTACTGAAGAAGCTGCAATTGATTTACTGAAAAGGACTCAAAATATGTTGTACCAAGCTAAACTACGACTACACAAAATCGCTTCAAACAGCCTGGCCGTCATGAGAGCCTTTAAGTCAGATGATCATGCACCTGGGTTCAAGGACATAAACCTGGGACTGGATAGTCCACCTGTGCAAAGAAGCTTAGGCCTAATGTGGGATCTGTCAGCTGACTCCTTTGGCTTTCAAGTAAGTTGTGCAGACAAACTATTTACAAAACGTGGTGTCCTGTCAGAGGTGAACAGCCTATATGATCCACTGGGATTTGTAGCACCCATTACCATACAAGGTAAATCCCTACTAAGACAGCTTTCTGAAACCGTCAAAGATTGGGATGCTCCACTTCCTTCTGATAAAGAGCAAAAATGGGAAGCCTGGAAGCAATCTCTGTGTGCTTTGGATCAGATCCACATCCCAAGATGCTATGTCAAAACCTCACTTACTGCTAGCACAAGGAAGGAACTTCATGTGTTCTCAGACGCCTCCACAGAGGCCATAGCAGCTGTTGCCTACCTGAAGGTGACAGAACCCATCAGCCAAGTTCATATTGCGTTCATTTTTGGCAAGGCTAAATTAGCCCCCAAGCCTGATCACACTATTCCCAGACTTGAACTTTGCGGGGCTGTGTTAGCAGTGGAAATCGCAGACTTCATACAGCAAGAACTGAGTGCTGACATAGACGAAGTCCAATACTACACTGACGGTAAGGTCATTTTAGGTTACATCTACAATCAAACCAAGCGATTTTATATGTATGTCAGTAACCGCATACAGAGAATAAGGAGGTCATCTGTAAACCCCTCTCTGCTGAGGACATTTCTCATAGTGAGTCCCTTATGATACGTCACATGCAGCAGGAAGTATTCAATGCAGAATACAAGTGCTTGTATAACAAACAGCAGGTTCCAGTGAAGAGCCCTATTGCCAAGTTGAATCCAATTGTGGACAGTTTTGGTTTGCTAAGGACTGGTGGTCAATGAAATCAAGCTGACCTAGGAGTTGCAGAGCAAAATCCTCCCATCGTTCCCAGGAAACATCATATTACCATCTTGCTGATCCGACACCACCATGAAAAGACTGAACAACAAGGCAGGCAAATTACTGAAGGCAAGTTACGGTCTGCAGGCCTTTGGATTTTAGGCATGAAGCGGCGTGTGGCACACTTATTGCATGACTGTGTGCATTGTCGGAAAGCAAAGGGAAAACGGTTACACCAACAGATGGCCGACTTGCCTGCAGACAGGCTAAGTACCGACCCACCCTTCACCTATGTTGGCCTAGACGTCTTTGGGCCATGGATGGTGTCTGCACGCAGGACCCGTGGCGGCCAAACAAACAGTAGTGTTGGGCTGTACTATTCACATGCATGAGCGTGCGTGCCATTCACATAGAGTTTATAGAGTCCATGGATGTATCCAGCCTGGTTAACGCTTTAAGACGCTTCTTTGCAGTCAGAGGACCAGTGAAGCAGTTGAGGTCTGACCGTGGAAGCAACTTTGTTGGAGCATGTCGAGAACTGAATTTCGACACCAAGCCCATCCAAGATCAGTTGGCGGAGAAGGGCTGCACCTGGATTTTCAATCCTCCTCATAGTTCCCAAATAGGAAGCGCCTGGGAAAGGATGATTGGGATCACATGTAACATATTGAATTCTATGCTTCTGGATGTTAATTCTTCAAGACTCACGCATTAGACTCTGGTTACCCTTCTCACTGAAGTTTCCGCCATTATCAATTCAAGACCCCTTGTTCCAGTATCAATGGATCCTGAAACACCAGCCATACTGACTCCAGCTACTCTTCTCACCCAGAAGGCTGGGAATCCACCGACGCCAAGTAGAGACTATACTCATGCAAATATCTACCAAAAACAGTGGAAACGTGTACAATACTTAGCACATTACTTCTGGAACAGATGGCGAAAGGAGTATCTTGTAATTCTTCAAGGAAGAAGAAAATGGCAACCCCACAAACCAAATCCGAAAGAAGGAGACCTTGTGTTGATGAAGGAACAACAAACCAAAAGGATTGACTGGCCTATGGGACTAGTTACAAAAGTTCTTCCCAGCAAAGATGGCAAGATCCGGAAGGTGGAGTTGAAGATATCCAGGATGGGTGAGCCTAAAACACTTGCAAGGCCAATCAACGAACTCATTGCGATACTGCTCATTGAGAATGTTCCTGGAGGATGAACAGTGACGAACTTTATTCCATATTCTTAAATTGATAAATAGGACTATCTTAGTGTTTTATATTGCATTCTAAAATGTTTTGTTTCAGGTTGTAGACTATATCTCATAGACATTAGTTTATAGTGAAATCCCCCTAAAGGAATTTCATACAGGGAGTGTGCTGTTCTCCTCAGTTGTAGGTATTGTTGCTGAGCTGCCATCTGCTGACCAGAATTTACTTGTGCTCCCTCTGTCTTTGTTCATAAAGTTTTGTCAAAGGGGGTGTTTTTTTGGAGCCCAGTGCTAGTCACTTCCCGTAGCTGCTATTTTTTCATCTTAATGTGACTAGAGCACATGTGTTGGGCTTGCTGAAGCATCAATTTCTGACCAGCAGCAACACAGCAACAACAGTAGCCGCAGCAAGCTTCACAAAAGGTTTCTATAAGTACAGCAATAACAGCATAAGCTACTACAGAGATAACCACAGTACTGTACCAGTGATTATAGCTGTATTCAGAGTGAATAAACCAAGTTCTGTTTTCACATCACCGTGTTATTGCATCTAAATCTCTACCCACCAGCCAGTTACACCTTCATTCGCCTCATGTGGGGACAGAACAGTGTAATGGTTTATATTTAGTGACGATGTGGCAGTATTAGGTGCTTGTATATTGTTGTTATTTGGTGATATTGATCTTGGTATGCTGATTTGGTCAGTAACATTATGGCGGTGTTAGTCAGTATATGGTTTGCTATTTAGCGGTATTATTTGGTCTTTGTATGTTGTTGTTTGGCAATATTGGTCTGGATATACTGGTATGGTCAGTAGCATAGTGATGACATGTGGTGATCATGTGGCGGTATTTGCGGGCCATTGTATATGTACTGACCCACACTATTCAGATAAACTGTACGTTGTAATATCCAGCAAGAACTAAATCCAAAGCAATGGTGCAATTGAATTTTTCTTCTTGTGACCCCAGAAAAAATTTTTTCTTTATCTGGGGTGGTGGTGGTTGCGGGGCAGTGGGATGGCAGAGGGGTTGGCCGGGAGTGGGAGGAGGGGTTCGGCGGGGGCGGGGGGGTGGAGCGATGGGTGGAGCTTGGAGCACAGAGCGATGGGTGGGGGGTGGAGCTGGGGGCGCTGAGTGATGGGCGGGGCACCAGAGGGGGGCCCAGGCTCTCCAGCTGTATGGAGCCCCAAAATTTCTGATGCCGGCCCTTCACGGTGCCCAAGAGACTTGCAGACTCTCCTGGTGGTCCTCTACCCAGAGCAACTTTTCTCCACAGCTGTGGACCCCAACTTTTTAACAACAGGTTCTCTACTTGGTGATGCCTGTAGTGTGGTGTGGCGTGGCACTGACAATTATTCCTACTTAACCCCTTAATGACCGTCTACTGTAATTTGACGGAGGACT
This sequence comes from Phyllomedusa bahiana, assembly GCA_025379985.1. NCBI lineage: Eukaryota > Metazoa > Chordata > Amphibia > Anura > Hylidae > Phyllomedusa > Phyllomedusa bahiana. Next base: position 77,464 of record JAODAL010007417.1, read on the forward strand.
AGTAGTGTTCTCTATTGGCAGCGATGCCATAAGATGGGGTTTGAAGCTTCCAGTAGATAACAGCTTTGTTCCTAGTGCAGTCTCTTAACAGCAGTGACCGGAGAAAACCTCCAATCCCCGCCTTTTAAACCTTTGAATGCCGCGGTCCGTGACCACGGCATGATTAAAGGGTTATCTCCCTGCTCCATCTGGTCACCGGGATTCCCAGTGCCTGATGAAGCCTGGGGAATGTCCTTACAGTCAGTCCCGGGGACCTAGAGTAATTCCAGGGCTGTCTCTATAGTAAGCCTGCTGTCAGGGCACACTGTATGATACAGTGTGTAATGTACTAGCATACATAAGTATGCTAATACATTACTAAGTGTAGAAAAAAAAAGTGAAAACCCATTATCCCTTAATGGGATTAAAAAAAAAAGTTAAAAAACAAGAAAAAATTTGAAAAAATAAAAACAAAAATACATCTAATATTTAAATTATTTAAATATGTAATTAAAAATTATTTTTCATACATTACACATAAAAAATAACCTATACATATTAGGTATCTACACCACCATAACAACCTGTAGAATTATTTCAACAGGATATTTAGTGTGAAATGTAAATGGTATAAAAAACTATTTTTAAAAAATTAATGTAGAAAATGCTTTTTTTTTTTAAATTAAGAAAAATGTATTGAGAAACAATGACATCTGCGAACAATCAAACATTGTCAAAAATATGAAAATGAGAAGATAAGGTATCCAACACGCACCTATAAAATACACAAAATACACCGATAATAAGAGTAAACATCGTATAATCCTACGGAAAATGGATGAATGCCCAAAAGCTACCACATAGCAAATGATGTAACCTATGCAATCTGGTTCAAGTAGCAGATGGGAGCTAATAACATGGCAGAGCAGAAGACAATACAGAAGGGAAACAACAGATTATGCACAAGGGTCACACCTACAAGACATACAGGGAAGAGAAGGGAGAAGAGAAAAAAAAAACAAAGGGGGGAGGGGGGGGGAGAAGGAGAGGAGGGTTCACCCTGTCGCCTGCCCAAAGGGCTAGACGGACAAGCCAGGTGCAGCGGCAAGACGCTAACTAATTAGCAATGGAAAGGTACAACGGAGAGTTTTTGAAGAGAAGCCAGCTGGCCCAGGTTCTATTAAATTTAAGCGCTTGCTCAGGGGTTTGGGCAATCAGTTCCTCCATTCGTTGTGTAAAACTTATCTCCGCAAACCAGTCCTCAAGGGATGGGGGAGTGGATGATTTCCACCTCCTCGGCACCACGGTCTTAGCTGCCTGTAGCAGATGCTTAAGAAGAGACTTCTTAAATTTATTAACCGGCATGGGAAACATGAAAAGAAGCAAAGTGTATTGGACAATGAAACCCCAGTTACCTCCTCGATCACCTCAAGGACTGAAATCCAGAAGCCTCTGATTTGTGGGCATCCCCACCAAACATGGGACAAAGTCCCTTCCTCCCTCCCGCATCTCCAACAAGTCTGGGACCGATGGGTACCAACAGTGTAAGACTGAGGGGACTCTGTACCACCGGGTCAGGAACTTATAACAGGTCTCCTGGTGCCTAGAAGTGATAGCTGCTTTGTGAGTGAGTTGAAAGCACTGCTCCCATTGTGGCAGGGTGAAGGAGAGCCCCAACTCAGTCTCCCAGTGTTGGCAGAAAGAGGGAAGTGATGCGGAATGGGCAGAACGGAGTATCTTATGTACCCAGGACAGTGAATGTCTCGCAACAGAGGAGGACAGTATAAATTCCTCGAAAGCCGTAAGAGGCCTGGAGAAATTGCCCTTGTACATAGTTCGATTGACAAAGTGGGAGAGTTGTAAGTACTGGTAGGGGGCTCCAGCAGAAGCTGTCTTCCCATCCAGAATTTCCACGAGCGGTTTTAGTTTTCCCCCTGAGACTACATGACAATAGCGTAAAGGGGTTTTCTTGGTGCTGCTCGGGAAAGCCTTGGGGGAGAGGCCTGGGGGGAAATCAGGGTTATCCATGATCGGGACACATGGACCCTTATGATCAATGAGGCTGTGGGAGACCCTGAACGAGTAGAGAGTGGACAATGTCTGGTCCACACAGAATGAGGAGGAGACACTATTGCGGAGAGCAGGGGTCCAGACCCAGGGGAGCACCGCCACGGACGAAGAACTCAGGTCTTCCGCTAGGGTAACCCAGATCTTATCCCCTCGATTCGAGCTGAGGGCCAAGTAACGAGCATATGCCGAAGCTAGGTGATACATTCTGCAATCAGGGAGACCTGCGCCCCGGTGTCCTTGCCCCTGGTAAGCGTGTCGTACGCTATCCTCGGCTTCCGCGTGGACCAGATGAAGGAGCGAAAGGGATTGTTTGGAAAAGATACAGGAACCTCGGAAGCACTGTCATCTTGAGCACATTTATTCTACCAAACCAAGACAGCCCCCTCCCATGCCAGGAATCCAGGTCTCTCTCTGTTTGTCTCAGAAGTGGGATATAATTGTCCAAAAAGAGCTTAAAAAGATCCTGGGATTCCCAGATAAGAGATACCTGCCTGGGGCCATTCAAACGGGAAGAAGGACTGCAAAAGGGCCTGCTCCTGCACTGAGAGGCCAACACCAAGAGCTTCAGACTTGGAGAAGTTGATCTTGAAATTTGACCAGCTACCGAAGCTCCTGATCTCCGCCATCAGAACTGGGAGGGATATATGGGGATTCGTGATATAGATCAGTAAGTCGTCCGCAAAGGCCGAACATTTGTATTCCCTAGTCCCAATACGAATCCCCTTGATGTCGGGGTTCGATCTGATGGATGCCATTAGGCTCTCCATTACCAGGACATAGAGTAGCGGGGATAGAGGGCACCCCTGCCTAGTCCCATTGGTGGAAATTTTGAAGGGAGTGGATAAGGAGCCATTAACCTTGACCCGTGCCGAAGGCGAGGAGTAAAGTGCCGAACTTTTGGACAGAAGGGCGGGGCCCAGACCTATATGGGAGAGAGTCTGATGAAGAGAAGGCCACGATATACGATCAAAGGCCTTCTCTGCATCCAACGAGAGGACCATGAGGGGGATCCCCCGGGAACGGGCATGATGGATAATGTCCATAGTCTTAAGCGTGTTGTCACGCGCTTCCCGACCCGGAACGAAGCCCACCTGGTCTGGGTGAATGATTGTGCCGAGCAACGGGTTGAGTCTATTCGCGATTAATTTGGCGTAGATCTTCAAGTCCACATTCAATAAGGATATAGGGCGATAGCTGCCACAGATTTGGGGGTCATTCCCAGGTTTGGGGATGAGCGCCACATGTGCCATCAGTGTCTGGGAGGGAAAGGGGGTATCTTTTGAAACAGAGTTGTAGGCAGCCAATAGTAAGGGAGCTAATTGGTCAGGTAAACTTTTAAAGAACTTGCCCGTGAAGCCGTCTGGCCCAGGGCTTTTCCCGCCCGGGAGATCCTTAATAACGGCCTCTAATTCCAATGCGGAAAAGGGTTCTTCTAATGATTGTGAAACCGAGGCTGGAATTTTGGACAGTAGTGAGGGGTGGGGGAAAGCCGCAGATTGGGTGGACTGGGAGGGGACGGTAGATTATACAATTTAGAATAAAAGGCCTGAAAGGCATTGGCAATTTCCCCGGTACAATGCGCCACAGTGTTAAGGGCAGACTTAATGGAGGCGATGAGGGAGTGCGCCATCTGGGAGCGAACCGCCCTGGCCAGCATCCGACCGCTTTTGTTGCCATATTCGTAGAATTTGCTACGACAGATCTGGATGTAGCGGCCCCACGAAAACCTCCCAGAAGACCCTACTCAAAAACGTTGCATCCTGCAGCTCCCTAAGGGTGGGAGGGGGGGAGAGGGCATTTTTTGAGGCACGATTCTAAGGAGGACATTTTAGCCAACGCTTTTGTGAGAGAGTCGCTATCAATCAGAAACCCCCTAAGCAAGCATTTTTAAGGGGGCCCTCCATTGAACCGTCGCGGAAGTTGGGTGGTCGTTGACGTGGTGAGCTAACAAATTGGGAATTGAAGCTTCTAACTATCCGCTACACACGGCGCATCTAAGAGAAGTGTGGTCTCGGATTCGTTCAGCTTCCAGTTCCATGTTCTCTCTCTTGGAAAACAGGGGCTTGAAAGGGGAGCAGAACACCGGGGCACGATACGAACACAGGATGTTGCACATATGGAGGGTGGAAGATTACCAGGGAGGGCAGAGTGATGGATCATTAGTAGTCTAGGTCGGCTATACGAAGCCGTGAGGAGCAGAGTAAAAAGGAGTAAAGTTATCTTAACGGAAGGGTGTTGGATCCTCCATGGGATCACAGAGGCTGAAGCTGGAGAGGGCGCTTCCGTATCTCTTTATGGAGGAGTACGATAGGGCTTGATTTTCAACGGACGAGTTATCTAGGGTTGGGGCCCAGTGTGACATTGAAAGTCCCCGCATAGTATCACCGTCCCTTGATCAATCGGAAGAGAGCTTCTTCAGTGTCTCAAAAAACCTCCATGGTCCACATTAGGGGCTTTATGTGTTCCAATAATAGTTCAAAGACCTGCCGAAGATATAGGAGAGAACCAAGATAAGATACGAGTTCTGGGTCTGTAAAGCAGTCAATGACCAAGTGAAGGTAATGAACGGTGGATTTCTATGCACAACTCACCTAGGGACCCATGGGAAATCGCAAAAGTGCCAAGAGGTTTTTGTGTCTTGTGCTTGATGGTCGGGGCAGATACTAACTTAAAGTGCTGTTTCTTGGAAAGCATACTATCTGGGTTCGACGGCGGTGGAAAAAGATGGAGAATCTGCGCCCTCTTCTCTGGGGTCTTCAGGCCTTTGGCGTTGAAGGAAGCGATGCTTAGATCCATTTCAGAGCTCGAAGCCAATGGGCTCTGCTGGCGTAACCAAAGTCCCCTGCTAACCGTAACCTAAAGGCTTGGGAAAGGAGGGAAGGAAGAAGAAGAAGAAGAAAAAAAAAAAAAAGGATCCACACAGAAAGACACCTACAAACACACACGATGGGGAAGGAGGGAACACAACACAAAACAAGTAATGCAAACCGAAAAGCAGATGATGTGGTCCTGCGCGTTATCTCAAGACCAGATAATTAGAAGACAAGAATAATGTTGAGCTGAAAAACTCAGAGCAGGAGTTCCACCTACTGGGGGAAAGTGGTAGCGCTCAGGAAACTTGTACAACCGGCATCCAAAAAATAAAAATGAAGAGAAGATGGGGAAAAATGGCGATGAAGGGGAGCACAGAGGGACACATACACCCACTAGGAAAGAAACAAAACCGTGCTCCCTTTTTTCAGTAGCAGAACAGCACTCAACCGTCCTAATTTTGAGGATAACACAAGTAGAACGAATAAAGCTGACAGCTGGCAAGAAAATGCCCAATACGGACCAGTCCCGCTCAAGGCAAGTCTAGGCTCAGTCCTCCAAAAAAACAACCTACGGAACACATGGGGATCCTAGGGAGCTGACCTCAGGGAGCGGCACGTCGGGGGGGGGGGGGAGCGTCTTTGTTTTGGTTCTTGAGGCCCTTTGGTTGCTGCTTGCCCCTGACTGGGGTCGGTATTAGGCGATGTGACCGCTTTCCAGAAAGAGTCTCTTCCGTGTGCAGTGTGTCTTGAGGACAAGGAAGACAAGCGTGGGGCCAGTCTGGAATTGCCAAAGTCCTTTAATACGAAGGGCTTTTAGAAACACGGAGGAATATCCTTAAGGGAGCAGGGATGGTCGGGTTTGTTTGTCCAGACGAATGTGTTGGCAGGATACCCCAGTGGAATGGGATCTTACTGGCTCGCAAAGCATCACAGCAGTGGCAGAGTGGGACGCTCTTTGTGCCAGAGTCAGCCGGGAGAGGTCTTGGAGTATCCTAATGGGAGAGTCCTGATAAGATAGCGATTTCCGCCTTCTTGCCTCATAGAGAACATCCTCCTTTACAGTATAGAAGTGCACCCGGCATATCACGTCGTGGTCTGGGATCATCAGGGTTGGGCGGCCTCAGAGCCCTATGGGCTCTATCGATTTCCACATGCGCTGTAGCCGGCCGGCCAAGAAGATCATTAAAGATAGTGGAGACTACTGAGAACAAGTCTGAGTTGGGAATGGATTCAGGAAGGCCTCTAATACGCAAATTATTCCGCCTGTTGCGGTTCTCGATATCGTCGAGATGTTGCTGCAGGGCATAGATTTGGCTGGTGTGGTTGGCGACTTCCTCAGAGACCGCGGCGAGCGAGGACGAGGTCTGGGCTTGCACCTGCTCAATTTCGCCCACTGTTGTGTGTAGAGAGGTCAGCTCTGTGCGGAATTGCGCAAAATCCTGTTTGTACTCGTCGACCACTTCTTTAACTATGGCGGAGATATCTTCTCTAGAAGGAAGTGGTTGTAAAAGCTGCTTTAAATCTGCCAGGGTCACTGGTCTGCTTTCGTCTGGAGACGCTAAGCTGGCGGCGGCAGCGGAGAGTGAGCACTCATGGTCAGATTGGTATGATGGTGCGCCAAATATCGGGGGGGTATCCCCTAGGCTACTGGTTGGGAACACATGCGGAGGCAGCTTAGATGTCGGGGCCAGTCCTCTTTCAAAGTGAGCAGAGGGTGATATCTCCAGTCCCTGTAATGTGGGGGCCAAACATGGCTCAGCAAGTGTGGACGGCTGGTGAACGGGTGAAGCCCCCCATGAGGAGCCCGTGGACCATGGGGGTGAGCCCTCTCCGGGCATGTGGGAGCCTGGGGCAGCAGAAGGCAGTTGAATCTGTGACCACCCAGCAACGGGTATTTGAGCATCTGGATCCCGCTGTGCAGAGTGAATAGCTGTGTTGGAGGATCCCTCCAGCAAGGAGAGAGGAGAACCGGGCACTGTAGGATGGGGAGACCCCGTGTTGGGGTGCATCCTCTGCGGCTCAGGGGCTGAGTGTGCCCGTGGCACGAGAAGAGGGGAGTTCTTAACCCTCTCAGAGGGCCCCATAATGTCCTCTTGTGCTGCCATCCCGGGTTCTATATGCTGGGGGGGCAATAGGGACCCGCCGGCACTTATCTGTAGTGTAGGGATGATCTCTCCTGCGCCCTCCGGCAGCTTGTCTTGCAGGTGGCAGATGGTGGCAACGGGTGGTGACTCAGCCCGTGCCCAGGCTTCCCGCCGAACAGGGCTGCTGCGCCGCACCTCCGACGTCTGTGCGTACAGCTGCGGGCTGCGATCGCGGTCCTCCGCGGATGAGGATGGTGCTGGGCTGCGTGAGGCTCTCTCCTGGAGCTGCAGGGCTGGAGCCGCAGGAGCTGTGTCCTTGGAGCCGGGAGCCCCGTCCTGGGCGCGCAGTGGAGTCAGCACGAGGCGGCGGCCATCTTGCGTCTCTTCAGGACCGGGCACAGCAAGGGTGGTTTGCGGGCGAGCCGGGGAGAAAAAGGCTTCAATCTCCCCCTGTGTGGAGCTGGAACGTTGGGTGAGTCGAGGCTTCTGCCTCTTGCTTGTTTTCCCCATTTTCAAGTTGAGAATTGGCCGGTTAAACGCTGAGGAACGAGGAGCTCAATATATGTTGCAAATCAGACGCTTAGGTGAAGATTATAGGAAGATTTATTAGACGACTGTAATACAAGTGATAAAATCAGGTAGACATACTTGCATATGAACGAGTCTTGTCCATAGTGTGAGCCATAGCGTTTGGCGCTGTTCAGGAGCGTAGATCCATGCAGCGCATGTAGCGAGGCAAAGTCAGTCTTTCAGGCTGGGCGTAACACACCTGTGAGGCGATGTTTCGAGAGGCGGTGCCTCCCTTTCTCAAGCATGCGTGACGTTGTATAGACTTTCCTTATATATCGTTAGTTAACCATTTGTTATCCATGCAATAGTATGTTTACAAATATAAAAACAAGAAGAATAGTTAAAAACAAGATCTATAAGAACACTTTTAAGTTGAGTATCTCATTGAGGCCTTTCGGATTCAAAGTATCTAATTTATGAATCCAAAATGCCTCCCTGCGCAACAATATTGTTTCTATTGGAATCCCTTCTATATGTTGTACTTGTTCCAATATACACCACCACAACTCTGCTATCCCATGTCGTTTTTCATAGAAGTGTCGTGCCAGTGTGCTCTCTCCATACTTTTTTTCTTTACTATTTGTACTAGGACTATTATCTTTTACAATTTTATCTTTGTATGTGCGAATTGTGGAGCGATGCTCATTCAATCTCACTTTTATTGTTCTGGTTGTTTGACCTATATATCCCATTCCACATGGGCATTTTATTAGATATATCACATTTTTACTATTGCACGTATGGTAGCCTTTCACGTTGATGGTATATCCTTTAGTTGTGTGGGTGACAGATGGTCCTCGTATGATGGAATGGCAGTTTTGGCAGTTAAGGCAGGCAAAGGTGCCGGATCGCTGTGAGGAAAGGATTGACTGATGCATTTCCTTTTTGTTTATATCAGATTTAGTGATGATGTTACCAAGTGTTCTACCTTTCTTGTAAATGAATCTTGGATATTCTCTAAATAAGTAGCAGTATTTCACATCGCTGGCAAGGACATGCCAGTGTTTTCTAATTATTCGTTCTATGTGTTTGCTTTTTGTCCCATATTTACTGATAAACATAAATCTATCAGATTTATCTTTACTCTTTGGGGTTAGAAACTCTTCTCTGTTTTTCTCAAATATTTCAAGACCCATTTTTTCCATTTCCATTCTATTATATCTTCTGTGAACGAATTTGTCCACAATTTTTTCCATTTGCTGTAAGTATGTTTGATTATCTGAACATATTCGCCTTGCTCTTATAAATTGGCTTTTTGGGATCCCTTTAAACACATTAGGAGCATGGTGGTTTTTTTATGTAGTATGTTATTTTTTTCCATAGGTTTGGTATATAATTTAGTTTGCAGTTTGGTATCGTGCTTTTTAATTTCAACATCTAAATAGTTGATGGTGTTCTCATGTATTGCAACAGTAAATTGGATCAGTCGATGATGACTGTTTAATTCCAGCATAAAACTGTCTAATTGTTCTTGTGTGCCTCTCCAAAATATCAATATGTCGTCGACATATCTTAGCCAAAGTTTGACTAATGGATGATCTTGTTGAAAAATATAGGTTTTCTCAAAATGGGCCATGTAAATATTAGCATACCCTGATGCTGCCGGAGACCCCATAGAGGTTCCTTGTAATTGTAAGTAATATTGTTGCCCGAACCTGAAGTAGTTTTTAGTAAGAACAATTTCTAGGAGTGTCAATAAAAAATTAATATCTTGATTAGAAAGTGTGGGATCTTCACATAGGGATAATTTCACAGCTTCCATGCCTTCCTGTAGGGGAATGTTCGTATATAATGACTTAATGTCTAAAGTGACTAGGTAGGTGACATCTTTGCAGTCAAAATTTTGTATTATCTGAAGTAGTTGTCCCGTGTCCCTAAGTGATCTTTTATCACGTTTGACATATTTTTGTAGAAACTGATCAATATAGGTGGCTATTGGCTCAAAAATAGAATTAATCCCGGACACTATGGGCCGTCCGGGGGGGTTACTTGAAGATTTGTGGATGTTAGGTACCAAATAAAAAATTGGTGTACGAGGATGTTCGTTGTACACGGTGGTATATGTTTGTTGTGTGATAATACCACTGTTATGGGCTTCTTCTAAAGTGTTTTTAATAAGTACATTATATTCCCTAATAGGGTCTTTATCGATTTTTTTATATACTTCAAAGTCTTGTAATTGTTTGTCAGCTTCTCTCAAATAAGCTTCTGTGTCTAATATAACAGTCGCTCCGCCTTTATCGGCCTTTTTTATTGTTATTGATTTGTGCTCCTTTATTTCTTTTATGGCTTGCCACTCTTGGCGATTAAGATTTTTAATTTTGTCCCTAGGTTTTTCTTGAAAATTTTTATTGAATATGGCTTCTACATCTTTTTTAACTAATTGTTGAAAAGTGTTTAATGTGTGGGTGTCGATTGCAGGATCAAATTGGCTTTTTTTAATAAGGCGCTTAGGTATGTTTTGCTGCCGTGTGTCTTTTTATTTTCCCCAAAAAACATTTTTTTTTTTTTACATTCAAGGAAAGGTTTTATTGAACAGACTGGCAAAATAGGCAAAAAGGAATACAGAATCCAAAATGTGGACATAAGATAAAGCCAGAGACAGTATGGTAATAAACAATGCAAAGGTCAGCAACAATATAATATGAAACAATCAGTCCAAAAGAATGTTAATGACGATGAAACGTCATCCAAACAGGGCCAAAGACAGATAGTACCCAATCCAGGGGCAAACGATCTAAGTGATCCTAAAATACCCTGGACACAGAACAACACGAAGGACAAGACAACACTGCCACACACCACACCCAGACACACACACACAAAAAAAAAAAAAAAAAAAAAGGAGGGGGGGGGGGGGGGGGGAAATTGGTTTTTTTAATGGGAAGGGAAAAAGGGTTTAAATTTAAAAAACTATCCAGGGGAGGCAAAACCCGGAGCAGCTCACACAGGAAATAAATCTTTTCCCCTGCCTGAAAAAACCCGGCACTTAACATGGGACACTATTTTTAAAAATGGCAGACAAAAACCCCCAAAACACACTTTACATTTGTATGGGCCCGGCGGCAAGGTATCTAAAAGTGATAGGGGAGGAACAAGGGGGAACTTTTAAAAGGCCCCCCCCACTAAAAACCAAGTTTTATGAAGGGGTTGAGCCTGTTCGGGTTGTGCGAACCTTTTTTTTTCCTCCTTTCCCTTTTGAAACAAAACTGTTTTTCTCCCAAACCATTCCTCCAAAGACGGGGGGAGGTTTTTTTTTTCCCAAACCTGGGGGGGATCACCGATTTAAAAGGGCCCTGCAGCAGGTGTTTCGGGGGTTTTTTTAAATTTTTGGCTAGCAGGCAGGGGGAAAACATAAAGGCAAAAGGGGCCTCCGGGAGCCCGGGGGGATCGGACCCCATTGCCTCATGTTAAACCTCCACCCCGAAGTCCCAAAAAGCCTTTTGGGTTTGAGAGAAAAACCCCACCGACGGGGGAAACCAGATTTCCCCTTTAAATCCTTCCCCACCTCCAGCAAAATCCGGGGGGGCAGGGAACTTTTGTGCAGAACAGAGGGAACTCTGTACCAGCGGTTTAGTATTTTAAAGAAAGTCCCCTGATGTTTGGGGGGGAAAAATTCATTGCCCTGGGGGTTTTAGCTGAAAGAAAGGGTTTCCCATTGGTCAGGGGTTTGAAGGAGGGGCCTAGTTTTTCTCCCCCAGCCCCGGCAATTAAAAAAGGGAGCTGTTCAGAGGGGGTTTGGGAAAAAGCTTCAACTTAAACAAAGGAAGGACAGGGGAGTGTCTGGAGCTCGAAGAGGGGGGCCCCCCAATTTCTCAAAGGGCGAAAGGGGCGGCCCCACAATTTTAGACCTTTTTTTTGCCGAAAAATTTGGGAAAAATTTTTGTAGGAAATTGAAAGGACGTAGTGCCCGAAACCTCCCTCCCCTAAAGAATCGCATCCAGCGGTTTTCAATTTCCCCCCCAATGTAATCGAGCAAAAACGCAAGGGGGTTCTTTTTGTACCACCCAAAAAAAACCAGTGGATGAAGCCCCAAGGGGGGAAAAATAAGGTTTTTCCGAAACTGGTAAACAGGGCCAGCACGGTTATGGGGGTTGTGGGAGTGCCTATGTAAATTTTAAATGTGTCCCAAAATTGGGGCCTTAAAAAAAAAAAGAGGATTAAAATCCCCCCGGGAAAAGCCGGGGGGTTTCCCGATCCGGGGGAGAACCGCCACCGAAAGAGGCGAAAGGTCCTCTGCCATTTTCCACCCATAATTTTTTGTCTCTATTGGGAGGCCGTTCCCGGGAAAAGCGTGAGTGGGGCCCCCGGCCCGGGTAAAAAAGTTTTGAAAACCCGGGCAGACCCCACCCCCAGGGGCCCTTGGGCCTGTTCGTGTTTCGTTTGCTGTTCGGGGCCCTCTTAGCGGGACCAAACGAAAGGGGTGAAACAGCGTCGTACTTTCTTCCAGTTTGGGGCCCGGGGGATATTTATGGGGACGTTTGAAAAAAAAGTATAAAAATTTTGGAAGAATGGGACATCTTGACAGTTTATTCTCCGAACCGGATAGTTCCTTCTTTTTTCCAACTTTTCCGGTCTTTTTAATTTTGGCGGGGAGAGGAAGGGAAATTTTCACCCAAAGGGAGTTTTGGGAGGATCGCCGAGAGGTGAAACCCCCAATAAAAAATCCCCCGGAGCTGGGCCACTCAAAAGGGAATTTGGGATTAAGAAAAAGCCCTATCCTTTGGACTGATACCGAAAACCCGGGGCCTTGTTTTTGAAAAATTTAAATTTTTTAAAATTGGACCAACTCCCGAGCTTCGGGTTATCAGCCTTTCAGGGAGGGAAAAGGGAAAATTTATGAGGATTTGAATATAGACAAAAGGGGGGGTTTTTTGGGTCTGAAAAAGCAGCACCTTATACCCCCTTTTCCCAATGGGACCCCCGAGATATCAGGGTTGGCTTGATGGGGGACACCCGGGACCTCCATTACCAAAAAAATTACAAAAAGGGGGGGACGGGGGGCAGTTTTTCCCTTTTTTCCATTCAGATCGGCGGGGGAAGCAGAAAATGGGGCCTTTTGCCTTGTTGGGGGCAGAGGGGGGCTCGGGTACAAAAAACTGAATTTTTTTGGGAGAGAAAGGAGGCCCCAAAGGGCCAATATGGGGCTAGCTTTCTGATGAAGAGAAGGCCATGAAAACGGCCCCAAACGCCTTCTCTGCATCCGGGGACAAGACCTTTGGGGGTATTTTTTTTGTGTACGGGCATAAAAGGTTTATATCAAGGTCTTAAGCGTGTTATCGCGGCCCCCTCCCGCCCGGGAAAAAAGCCCACCTGATCCGGGTGAACAATGGCGTTTTAGAACGGGATTAAGTCTATTTGCGTTTTTTTAAACATAGAAATTTTTAGGTCAACATTTAGTAAAGGATGGGGGGGGTAGCTGCCCCAGGGGCTGGGGATCCTTCCCGGGTTTGGGGGTAACCGCCCAAAAATGGCGCCACATTTGCCTGAGAGGGGGAAGGGGGGGGTCTGCCCAGACAGAATTAAAAAGGGATCTAAGGGGTAGAGGGCAGATTTGGGGTCCTTAAAGTTTTTTAAAAAACTGGGCTTTGAAAACCAACCGGGCCCCGGGGGTTTACCCCCGGGAGGGCCCCTTTATAAAACCCCTTTCAACTTTTAGTAATGAAAAAGGGTTTCCCCCAACTTTTTCCCCGGGGCCCCGGGTTAAAACTTTGGCAAATGGGGGGGATGTGGAAAAAACCCCCGGGTTTGGGGTGGATGGGAAAAGGGGGGGGAAATTGTAAAAATTTAGAAAAGAAATCGTGGAAAGCGAGCGCAATGTCCTCCGTTTTGATGGAAACCCCCGAGTGTGTCGCCGTTTTGGGTCGAAGGGACAAAGGAACCCGTGCAAACTGGGTGCGCCCCTGCCCCCTTTCCCCCAAACCGACCCCTTTTATTGCCGTTTCTCCTTTAAAAAAAACCTTTGGCAAAAATTTTAACTAGCCCACCCCCCGGAAAACCCCCAAAGGGGCCCCCTTAAATTTTCCCAAAAAAACGAAACCCGTAGTTCCCTAAAACTGTGGGGGAAAGAGGGCCCGGTTTTTGCCCAAAACCCCTTCTTGGGCATACATTTTTTGTGGGGAGCTTTCTGTTTTTGGCTGCTTTTTTTCCCCCTTTAGCCCGGAGCCATGTTTAATCAGGGCCCCCCCCAAAAACGCATTTTAAAAGGGCCCCCATTGAGTGGGCTGCTGGAGTTTAAGGGGGCCTGTGCGTGATGGAATTCAAACTGGAAAAGGGCCTTTCCCAAAATCCGCAATTTTTAAGGGGCGGGCCAATTTAAAAGGGGGGGGGGGGTCGTTCAGGGCCCCCAAAAACCAAATTTTTTTTTTTGCAAAATAGGGGCTGAAAGGAGCAAATTACTGGGGCCCTGGGGCGCCCTAGGATACTACCCATAAGTGGGCACTAACAGGGGCAAAGCCGAAATTTTGGGTTTTAATTTTAAAACCCAACGGGTATAAACCATGTGGGGGGAGAAAAAAGTTTAGTCCCCGTCGGGTTTGGTGCAGCAACCCCCCAACGTCACAAAGCTGGAGCAACCCAAAAAAAAAACCCTTTTTCACCCCCTTAATAGCAGGGAAAAGGAAAAGGGGGGATTTCCCCGGGGGAGTTTTTCCAAAGGGGGGCTTTGGGTGATGTTTTTGATCCCCCCCAGAGCGCCTTTCCCTTTTCACTTGGGGGGGGGGAAAATCCACAAAAAGTTCCCCAAAGGAAAACCCCCCTTGGCCCCTATTTGGGGGGTAACATTGGGCAATGGTGAAAACCTGCCCGCTAAAGAAAGGACCAGAATAAGGTATTTTGCGGGATCGGAAACCAAACCGTTTAAAATGAATAAACCTTATTGGGGGCCCAAGGGGGCGATGGGGGCTGGGTATGGCCCCTCCCCGGAAACCCGGGCTCCGACAATTTGCAAAAAGCCAAAATATAGTGTTTGCTTTTAATAGCAGGGGGAAAGTTTTTTTCCTTAAAAAAGAGGTTTTTTCCCGGAAAAAGAACCATTGGACCTTGGGGGTCGATTTAAAAATGTTGGGAAACAAACCCGCCCCCTTTTTTGGGGGTTTTACCCCTTTTGCATTGGGAAATAGGGAATGCGCGGTTTCCAACGAGGGGGAACCGGTGGCAAAACCTGAGGTTGTACGGGAAACGGGTTGAGCTGCCCCCCCAACCGGGAACCTACCCGTATAGGGAAAAAAACAAGAAACCAAAAAAGGGGAAGGAGGAAAGAGGGGGGGAGGGGGGAAAGGAGAAAACAAAAAAAAAAAAAAAAAAAACCCACCCACAAAGGAAAACGGGGGGAGGACGACTCACCCAATCCGGGCCCAAAAACACTTACCCCCACAAAGAAAGAAAAAAAAAAGCAAAAGATCAAAGGCCCCGCGCTTTTTCCTTTAAAGAAGCAAAAATAAAATGTTTAAAAAACTTGGGGGCCCCCCTAAACGTACAATCGGGAAAAAAGGGGGTTCCAAACCAAAAGGGGGGAAAGGGTTAGTACACAAATGCGGGAAAGGGAGACCTCACTACCCTGGTGGAGGGTTGATAAAAAAATAGAAAATAAAACCCAAAGGCAACCGGGTTTAAATGAATTTAGATAGGGGGAAAAAAAAAGGGGGCCAAAAAGGACCTGTTTCAAACCCCGGGGGGGGGGGGGGGCGGGGGGGGAAGGGGGGGGGGGGGGAAGGGGGGGGGGGGAGTTTTTGTGAGGGAAAAAAAAGGGGAAGGGGGGGTGGCCCTGGGGGCGACGTGCTTTCCACCCGACACCTTAAAACAATCCCGGGTTTGGTAACCTTAGTAAGGCCATGGACTAATGTCAGAGTGGGCCCGTAAAAAATTGGCAAAGGGGGAGTTTTTCCCCGCGGGGGGTAAAGCCCCCATCAGCCCTTTTGGGGTAAAACAAAGGGGGCCAAAAGTATGGGGATTTCCCGGTTCAGCAAATCAAAACTAAGGCGGGTTCCCCCGGAAAAGGGGGGGTTCCCCCCCTCCGGCTAGCAGATTTTCCACGGGTGTTGTTGGGCCCCCCCCCTTTATCCCGGGGGAGGGGGGAAAAAGGGGGGGGAACAGATATAAATGGAAATCTTCTTGTTTTTTCGTATGGGTCCCCCCTTTTCCCGAGATGACAGAGTGGGGCCCGTCCGGGAAAGATAATTTCCCTTTACGCCCAAGGGGCCCCGTAACATGGGGGGGAAATCCCCTGGCCGAACGAATTTAAGGTTTTTCTTGTCTACTCGGAACGCAGGGGAAGGGATTTCCCCCAATTTGATTGGGAAAATTTTTTTTCCGCAAAATGTTTCCCGCAGGGTTTTAAGGGGTGTCGTGGGCTAGGGGAGTCTCCCATCAGTCCTGCAAAATCCTGATAGGGAGCACCATGATAGGACAGTGACTGGGCGGGGGTCTGGCCCCGGGTTTTAAAATTTTCCCCCCTTCATTGCAAAAAAATGGGGCCCCCAAAAAGACAATTTAAGCGGGGCCCGGGGGCGCAGGGGTTGGGCGGGCCCCCAGAGCCCGTTTCACCCTGTCAAGTTCAATGGGGGGCTGTGGGGGGGGCGACCCAGCAGTTCATTTAATTTTTCGCAGTACGACAGGAAAAAAAATCGGGTTTTTGTGGAAAGGAAATTCCCGGAGGCCCCCTTTGGGGGCAGATTTTTTGGGTTTTGCTGCGGTTTTCGATGCGTCAAAGGGGTTCGCAGGGGGGAATTTTGTGTAGGTGGTTGGTAAATTCTTTTGAAAAAAGCGGGAAGGTGGGGGAGGGCTTTGGGTTTTGCTCCCCGTTTTGGGGGTACCTTTAACTTGGGTGCAGGGGGGATTTAAATTTCCCCCCGGAAAGGGGAAAAATCCTCCCAAACTCGGCGACCAGTCCCTTGCCAAATTTTTGAGATATTTGCTGCTCCCTTTAAAGGAAAAGGTTTTCAGAAGTTTTTTCAGCTCAGCCCAAAAATCACTGGTTTATTATCCTCCAGGGAAACCGCAGCTCAGTGATAGGAGAAGATATATGTTTCCTGGGAAAAGGGCCCTTGCGGGGGGGAGGCCCAAAGATAGAGGGAGTGCTTTGTTACTTGCAGCAAGGGCCTAAGGGGGGGCAGGTGAGAGCATGGGTGTTTAACCCCCGGTTATGTCCCCATAGGGGGGAGGTTTGGGAAACCAGGAATCTGCAGGACTGGGGTATGAGGTCCCAAAACCCGTGGTGAGGCTTTGCTGTGTGCAGGGGATGCAGCCCAGGGGGATCCGTGGGGGCCAGGTTGGAGGGGAACCCCCGCATGTGGAGGGTGAAACAGCGTGTTGCAAGGTGGGCCAAACCCCGGGGGTCTAGAGCAGCCCGTGGCCTTTCCCCAAAATTTCCCCCCAACCCGAAAAAGAGGGTGCCTGGATTTTTGACCCCCTGAGGTTTAGTTTCCCGCGTCCATGAGTGAGGGGGGCCACGTGTGGATTTATCCCTTGGGGTTTTGGCCTACTGAGGCCCAATTTATCCCCGGGATAAGGATAGCTGGGGTTTAAAAGGGGGGCTTTCCCGTGCCTCCCGCAGAGGCCAGCAGCTTTATGAGGGCTTGGGGGGTCCCAGCAAACGGGGGATAGAGGCTTTTGGGGTTTTTCCCCGCAGTTTTTTTGAGGGCCCTTGGGGGGTCCCAGGGGCCCCCGCAATTTATGGGGGCTTTGGGGGGGGTTTCCCAAACAAAAAGTGAGGGGGGCTTGGGGGTTCCCAGCAGCAGTGGTTTGGGGGTTTGGGGGGTTCCCCAACACATTAATAGGGGCTTGGGGGGGTCCCAGGAGGGGAAATTGGGCCCTTTTACGGGGGGCTTTCCCCCAAAATCCCCTTTCTTGAAGCAAGGGTGTCCCATTTCTTAGCGCGGCCGGGAGGCCGGGGACTCAAACCCCGCGCTGCATCTGAAGGCAAACGCTCTTCTTTTTTCCAGGAAAACCCCAAACGCCCCCAGAGCGAGGCGGTAGGGGGAGCTGAATTTCCGGGGGAAAAGTTTAAAGGAGATCCGGGTTTTGGCCCCCGAGTTCCCCCTTTTGGAGGCCCCGGGGGAAAGGTTTGGGGGGGTTTTTTCCCCTCTTGCAGGGGGATGCCCGCCCGTAAACTTCGGGCGGCGTTCCAAAGCGGCGGGGGCCATCTTGGGGGGGACCCAGCCCCCCGAGGGGGAGGGGGTGAAGTAGCCGGCTTGAGAGGGGGGAAAAAAAAGCCCAAATGTCCCCCGAAAAAAGTGGGAAAGGGGGCTGATTTTTTGGGCCCCCCCCGCTCCCTCGGCCAATTTCCCCATCTTTTAAGTGAAATATGACGGGTTTTAAAAAAAGGGGGGTGGGGAGCTCAGAAAAGGGACGTCCTCACACATCCATTGCAGCCACGCCCCCCAAAAAACATTTTTTAATTAAAGACCTACAATTTTTTTGAAAATCTTTCAATTTAAAACAAAAGCATCCCTTTTCCACAGGGGTTTGGGATGAAATTAAGTCCTTTGCCAGAATGGCCCTTTGATGGGTAGACAAGGGTTTTGGGGAAAAGATTTTTTTGAAAAAAAAAATAATTTTAAGTCCGTTTTTTTTTCTTTTCCTTTTCCTTTTATTTTGGGAAAACCCTTTCCTTCCAAGCTGTTCCCACGATCGTTTGTTTCTTTATATTTTGTTTTTCAAAAAAAATCTCTTGTTTGTTACTTGATTTTTAATTGCATTTTTTTTAAAAAACCCCTTTTGGGTTGAATTAGATGAACAGGCTTCCCCTTGAAATTCTAGATCTGTTATATCCTTTTTTGTTTTTAAAAACCCTTTTCCTGGGGGACGAGCTCGGCCCCTCTCCCAAAATTTATATTTCGTTTGAGGGGTTTAATCGCGGGGTGGGTTAAAATTTTTTGAGTTTATTTTGTAAAATTTGGGCTTTTTAGTTTATAAATTTCGGGTTTCTTTAAAAATTTCATTAACTGGGTTAAAATATGTCTCCAAAGTTTTTTGTTTGTTTAAAGTTTTTTCTTAAAAGCTTTGATTTCCCCGTTGATGTTTTTTGATCGTAGTTGAAAGACGCTGTTTTGTGAGGAAATTATAAGATCTAGGGGGAATATTTGTTCCCAAATTGCGAACCATCGTTCTTTATATAGTTGATCGCCCTTGGAGTAGTTTTGGGTTTAAAGAGGGCAAACGCAGGACTCTTGGTATTCTTGAAGATTTCGCGTACTCGGTGAGTTTTGAGGCGTGTGAAATTAAGTTTGTTTATTTTTTTCTTTAATTGGGCAAGTTTTTTAGACAGATCCGTCTGGTAATCATCCTGAATCTTGTGCCTGTTTAAGTATAGTCAGCTTATCGTGCTCTGAGAAACTAAAAGTCTCCGCCCGCCTGTCGGTAAGAACTGCTATAGCCTCATAAGACATATTGTAGTCTTGAATTAAATATATCCCCAAGTGGAGGAACAATGCTCAGTCCTTAATGTGAAGCTGGGGTATGTGAACAAGGTTTAAGTAATGCTCTCGTCTTAGCACACTTATGGTGGCGTCTGTATATAGGCGAATCCTCCCTTTCGTCCTCACAATGCAATATATGTTGCAGATCAGACGCTTAGGTGAAGATTATGGAAAAATTTATTAGACGACTGTAATACAAGTGATAAATCAAGTAGACATACTTGCATATGAACGAGTCTTGTCCATAGTGTGAGCCATAGCGTTTGCCGTTTGTTCAGGAGCGTGGATCCATGCAGCGCATGTAGCGAGGCAAAGTCAGTCTTTCAGGCTGGGCGTAACACACCTGTGAGGCGACATTTCGAGAGGCGGTGCCTCCCTTTCTCAAGCATGTATGACGTTGTGTAGACTTCCTTATATATCGTTAGTTAACCATTTGTTATCCATTCAATAGTATGTTTACAAACATGAAAACAAAAAAAATAATTAAAAACAAAATCTATAAGAACACGTTTAGGTTGAGTATTTCATTGAGGGCTTTCGGATTCAAAGTGTCTAATTTATGAATCCAAAATGCCTCCCTGCGCAACAATGTTGCTTCTATTGGAATCCCTTCTATATGCTGTACTTGTTCCAATATACACCACCGCAACTCTGCTATCCCATGTCGTTTTTCATAAAAGTGTTGTGCCAGTGTGCTTTCTCCAAACGCCAAACGCTATGGCTCACACTATGGACAAGACTCGTTCATATGCAAGTATGTCTAATTGATTTTATCACTTGTATTCCAGTCGTCTAATAAATTTTTCCATAATCTTCACCTAAGCGTCTGATCTGCAACATATATTGAATTGTGAGGACGAAAGGGAGGATTCGCCTATATACAGATGCCACCATAAGTGTGCTAAGACGAGAGCATTACCTACACCTTGTTCACATACCCCAGCTTCACATTAAGGACTGAACATAGTTCCTTCATTTGGGGATATATTTCATTAAAGACTACAATATGTCTTATGAAGCTATAGCAGTTCTTACCGACAGGCGGGCGGAGACTTTTAGTTTCTCGGAGCTCGATAAGCTGAGTATACTCAAACAGGCACAAGATGCCGGACTTGGTCTACAAAGACAGGATGATTGCCAGGTGGACCTGTCCAAAAAAATCGCCCAATTAAAGAAAAAAGAAACAAACTTGATTTCACACGCCTCAGCACTGAGTACGCGAAAGCTGCAAGAATACCAAGAGGCCTGCGTAGCCCTCTTCAACCAATACTACTCCAAGACGATCAACTATATAAAGAACGATGGTTCGCAATTGGCAACAAATATTCTCTAGATATTATATACCTCACAATACAGCATCTACAACTAGCGATCAATAACATCAACGGCGAAATCAAAGCTTTGGAAGATAACTTCAAACAATCTACAACTTTGGAGACATATGAACGAGTGAATGAAGAGTTAAAGAACAGTATTGATAAACTACAAGCCCAACTTTTACAAAATAAACTCAAAAAATTTGAACGCGACACCCGCGATTACCAGCTCAATCGAGTATATACTTTGGCAGAGGACCGAGCTCGTCACAGAACGTTTAACCGCAAACAAGGTTATAACAGATCTAGAGATACAAGCGAAGCCTGTTCATCTAATTCAGACGATGCGTTTTCTAATAAAATGCAATTAAGATCAAGTAGCAAACAAGATGATTTTTTAGAAAAACAAACTATACAAGAAACAAACGATCGTGGCAACAGCTCTGGAAGAGGGTCCAACATAAAAGGACGAAAAAGCAAGAAAACGGACTTAGATCATTTATTGCACAACATCTCTTCCATCCCCTTGTCTACCCATCAGATGGCCATTCTGGACAAAGGACTTAATTTCATACCAACTGTGGATAAGGATGCATTTGATTTCAATGTAGATTTTCACAAAATGTGTAGGTCTATCAGATTAAAAATGTTTTTTGGGGAAAATAAAAAGACACACAATGAGCAGCAAAACATACCTAAGCGCCTTATTAAAAAAAGCCATTTTGATCCTGAAATCGACAACCACACATTAAACACTTTCCAACAATTAGTTAAAAAAGATGTAGAAGCCATATTCAATAAAAATGAAAAATCTTAATCGCCAAGAGTGGCAAGCCATAAAAGAACTAAAGGAGGACAAATCAATAACAATAAAAAAGGCCGATAAAGGCGGAGCGACTGTTATATTAGACACAGAAGCTTATTTGAGAGAAGCTGACAAACAATTACAAGACCTAGAAGTATATAAAAAAAATCGATAAAGACCCTACTAGGGAATATAATGTACTTATTAAAAACACTTTAGAAGAAGCCCATAACAGTGGTATTATCACACAACAAACATATACCACCCTGTACAACGAACATCCTCGTACACCAATTTTTTATTTGGTACCTAACATCCACAAATCTTCAAGTAACCCCCCCGGACGCCCCATAGTGTCCGGGATTAATTCTATTTTTGAGCCAATAGCCACCTATATTGATCAGTTTCTACAAAAATATGTCAAACGTGATAAAAGATCACTTAGGGACACGGGACAACTACTTCAGATAATACAAAATTTTGACTGCAAAGATGTCACCTACCTAGTCACTTTAGACATTAAGTCATTATATACGAACATTCCCCTACAGGAAGGCATGGAAGCTGTGAAATTATCCCTATGTGAAGATCCCACACTTTCTAATCAAGATATTAATTTTTTATTGACACTCCTAGAAATTGTTCTTACTAAAAACTACTTCAGGTTCGGGCAACAATATTACTTACAATTACAAGGAACCTCTATGGGGTCTCCGGCAGCACCAAACTGCAAACTAAATTATATACCAAACCTATGGAAAAAAATAACATACTACATAAAAAAACACCATGCCCCTAGTGTGTTTAAAGGGATCCCAAAAAGCCAATTTAAAGAGAAAGGGCGAATATGTTCAGAATATCAAACATACTTACAGCAAATGGAAAAAATTGTGGACAAATTCGTTCACAGAAGATATAATAGAATGGAAATGGAAAAAATGGGTCTTGAAATATTTGAGAAAAACAGAGAAGAGTTTCTAACCCCAAAGAGTAAAGATAAATCTGATAGATTTATGTTTATCAGTAAATATGGGACAAAAAGCAAACACATAGAACGAATAATTAGAAAACACTGGCATGTCCTTGCCAGCGATGTGAAATACAACTACTTATTTAGAGAATATCCAAGATTCATTTACAAGAAAGGTAGAACACTTGGTAACATCATCACTAAATCTGATATAAACAAAAAAGGAAACGCATCAGTCAATCCTTTCCTCACAGCGATCCGGCACCTTTGCCTGCCTTAACTGCCAAAGCTGCCGTTCCATCATACGAGGCCCATCTGTCACCCACACAACTAAAGGATATACCATCAACGTGAAAGGCTATCATACGTGCAATAGTAAAAATGTGATCTATCCAGTAAAATGCCCATGTGGAATGGGATATATAGGTCAAACAACAAGAACAATAAAAGTGAGATTGAATGAGCATCGCTCCACAATTCGCACATACAAAGATAAAATTGAAAAAGATAATAACCCTAGTACAAATAGTAAAGAAAAAAAGTATGGAGAAAGCACACTGGCACGACACTTTTATGAAAAACGACATGGGATAGCAGAGTTGCGGTGGTGTATATTGGAACAAGTACAGCATATAGAAGGGATTCCAATAGAAGTAACATTGTTGCGCAGGGAGGCGTTTTGGATTCAGAAATTAGACACTTTGAATCCGAAAGGCCCTTAATGAGATACTCAACCTAAACGTGTTCTTATAGATTTTGTTTTTAACTATTCTTCTTGTTTTTATATTGGTAAACATACTATTGCATGGATAACAAATGGTTAACTAATGATATGTAAAGAAAGTCTACACAACGTCATACATGCTTGAGAAAGGGAGGCACCGAAACGTCGCCTCACAGGCGTGTTACGCCCAGCCTGAAAGACTGACTTTGCCTCGTTACATGCGCTGCATGGATCCACGCTCCTGAACAGACGCCAAACGCTATGGCTCACATTATGGACAAGACTCGTTCATATGCAAGTATGACTACTTGATTTTATCACTTGTATTACAGTCGTCTAATACATTTTTCCATAATCTTCACCTAAGCGTCTGATCTGCAACATATATTGAATTGTGGGGACGAAAGGGAGGATTCGCCTATATACAGACGCCACCATAAGTGTGCTAAGATGAGAGCATTACTTAAACCTTGTTCACATACCCCAGCATCACATTAAGGACTGAACGAGGAGCTCAGACAATGTGCGTCCTCACTCAGCCATAGCCTAGCCACGCCCCCAGAAAATGATTCTTTAAATTCATGCTGTAAAAAACAAATTAATATGTAAACTTAAACTTTGCCCCCCAAAAATAGAACTTCTCCCACATAAAAGAAATCCTAATACAACTGTGTAATTGAAAAAATAAAAAAGTTATGACTGTTGAAACACAGGGAGGACAAATTTTAAACATTTAATTGGTCACTAATGCCTTTTCAGGCTTTGTGCTTAAAGGGATTTTCTCGCTAAAAACATCATGTCTGTATCTATGAAAGAGTAGATGGCACTGCAAAAAGAAGTCTCCTCCATAATACACAGTGATAATGTTATGTTCCTCTGCTATGTGTATTTCTTACCATATGTTCCTTTGTTGTTGCCTTTCCCTTTGGGAACAGATGCACAAGTCTGATTAACGCTACTAGTACCCCATTTGTCATCTGGTTTACGTGACCTGTTGGTACTATAACATCTAAACAATCAGACCAGTGTCTGCGACCACTGAGACAATTGCTAAATTTTGTGTATATTACGCTACTCTATGACACACTGTTATTGTTCAACAATTTTAGTTCTGTTATTGGCCTTACGGATGGCCTTGGCATAGTCTTTTAGCCTTGCTACTTGGTTGGCTTTTTGAATCTCTTACATATTAGACAGGACTCGCCCCTATAGGTTGTTTACGGACACGGTGTGTCAGTTTTTTGCAGGTGTGGAATCTGCATTCTTTAGATCTCTTTGTTGGTCTGAGTACCGGCTATCAGGCTTAGTTTTCAGATCAAGCATGGGACTAGGCTAAAGTGAGGCAGCATTCAAACTTATATCATTACTGTCCTAATTGGTGGATTTGGAAAGCTCACATAAATCCACACTATCCAATACTGATTTGCAAGAGCTCTTGCAAATGAAACAGAAAATACTTCCATTGTTGGATAAAAAAGCAGCCCGATTCAAGCAAATTTGTGCCAGAACGTTTTACGCTTGGAGTAATAAACCAAGTAAAACACTGGCCAGGGCCCTTAGAGACAAAAGAGCCTCTCTGTTTATACATTCGATCAAAGCTAAGAAAGGCAAAACAACATTTCGCACCGCAGAGATTCTTAATGGTTTCCATGCCTATTATTAGGAATTGTATAATCTTCCTTCCTCCCGCTGCACATCGCCAAATATCCCGGAGGCAGAAGCTTTGGGGGCTTTCATGGAAACAGCAGCCCTTCCCAAACTTGATCCGAATAGATTAGCGGCCCTAAAAGCCCCCTTTTCTGTGGTGGAACTGGGACAAGCCATTTCCTCTCTGCCAGCTAGGAAACCCCAGGCCCTAATGGCTTCACGGCTAAATTTTATAAAGTGCTTAACCCCTTAACGACCCTGGACAAATGAGTACGTCAAAGGGTCGCTAAGGGGCTTTGTAGCGCATCGTTCTTCACTCCGATCGGGACATCAGCGGTGAAATCGTATTAAGATTCTCAAAATGAATATCCTTCCTAGATTCTTATATTTGTTTAAAACAATCTCAGTGAACATCCCTAACACCTTTTTCCAAGTCCTTAATAAGTGTTTCGGGAAATTTGTTTGGGCCAATAAGAGACCAAGAATTTCTGGAGACACTTTGATCAGGAACAAGGATCAGGGTAGATTAGCCTTCCAAGACTTGAAATCTTATTTTACAGCAACATTTTCTGCCAGAGTTCTGGACTGGTTCCATGCTAAAATCTCGAAATGTTGGGTAAAAATGGAGGATATATTGTTTGGTAATCCATTGTCATCCATACCCTGGCTATTGCCCCGTCTCAAGGGCTTTACACTGTCTCGCCTGCCCCTTATTTCTCAGATTACCTTGTCAGTATTTAAAAAGTAGGGCATACAAAATAAGCTATATGCCCCTAATGGACCTCTTACGTCAATTAGGGGCAATCCCGAGTTGCAAATTTCTGCGCCCTGCCTATTCCACCAGTGTAGTCTTACAATTGTCTAAGACAATTGGACATTTTATCACTTAAAACTTTCTTTAAGCCATACAATGAGGGTGTGTTGAAGCAAAACCAGTCCCCAAATATATGGTTACAATATATGCAACTCAAACATTATTTTCATACCAACAGGATCAGACTCAAATTCGCTAGAGACCTTAACGACCGCGCACCGTCTTTTGACGGCGGCCGGTGCGGGTCGTTCGTCTGCAGCGACGTCTTTTGACGCCGCTGCAGACATCGGGGTTTGCGGCGCCCGGTGCCGCAGCTGCGCTGGGATCGGGGCTGAACTACACAGCCCCGATCCCAGAGCATGTCCTGCAGGCATCGGGGAGCGGAGGAAACCTCCGCAACCCGATGCTTTAACCCTTTGATTGCGGCGGTGCGGTCCCGTAGCGCAATCAAAGGGATCCCCTGCTCTGTCGGGTGATCGGAACACCCGGTGACCCGACAGAGCCCGGGGAACGGATGCACAGTCAGCTCTGGGGACCTAGCGTGGCCCCAGAGTTGTCTGTGTATGAAGCCAGTGATTAGGACGCACTGTGTGCTGTCCTAATCACTGCCTGTGTCAGACTGACACAGATTAGCATGTATTAGCATATATGAATATGCTAATACATTACTAAGTGTAAAAAAAAATTTAAAAAAATGTTAAACAGTTCTCCCTTCATGGGAGTCAAAAAAAAAGTACAAAAAAACATAAAAAGTGTAAAAAAAAAGAATAAAAAAAATAAAAATAAATATTTAATAAAAAATAATTGTACATAAATTACACGCACAAAAAAACCTACACATATTTGGTATCCACACGACCGTAATAACCTGTAGAATTAATCTAACAAGTTATTAAGTGTGAAATGTTAATGGTGTAAAAAATAAATGAAAAAAACAAAAAAAAGTTTTGGAAAAAAATAACAAAAAAATACTGCAATTATTTATAAGTGTACTTAAACTATTCCCTTATAAAGTACAACTTGTCTTGAATAAAACGAGGCCTCATCCAACTGCGTCATTGAAAAAATAAAAAAGTTACAACTGTTTAAATGCAAGGAGGCCAAAACTAAAAAAATGTTCTGGTCATTAACTACTTTTCAGGCGTTTGGCTTAAGGGGTTAAGGCCCTGTGTTTTAAAAAGCATTCTCCAAAGCATCTCATTTCTAGATTATATGATATGCTCCTAGAGGCCCAGTCTTCTCACAGACTCACATTTCAGGATAGCTGGGAGCGGGAATTGAATAATGTATTCAAAGATGAAGACTGGTCGAAGCCCTACATCCTAGCCAATAAAGCCTTGATATCCTGTTGAATACAGGAGCTTAATTATAAGGTGCTTTCAAGGTGTTACAGAGTTCCAGCATTATCACACTTTTTATACCTGACGGTTCCTTCTACTTGCTGGAGATGTGAGAAGGAGTAGACACCATGTCACACATTTGGTGGGGGTGCGCAGAAATACAAATATTTTGGAACAAGGTTATTGAGATAATTAAAATAATTACATGTAAATCACTTCAAAATGGTCCCTCTGTCCTTCTTCTTTCCATGTTACCTATGCCTACATATGTTTTGAAGGGTGGGTTAGTGCTTTTTACTAGTTGATCCCTTGGAAATGAAGATCTACACAAGTACCCTCCATTACTGAATGGTTTTGAGAAATTTCCTATATTCAGAAAATATACTTGATCAGAATACAAATCTTTGATTTAACTCTCTATATCCCATCTCACAGCTTTTCTTTTATCCCGTAATAACGGACTGTTATCTCCGTTCAACTTAACTAACTGTACAATTGATATGGGATCTTGTCCATTTGCCGTGTCCGAAAATTCTTAGTTTATTGATTTATTTCTTTTTTTCTTCTTTCCTCTTGTCCTTGAATTTCTAGTGCATGATTGATAACAGTTGATCTTTGAATATAAACATGTTTATTGCCTACTATTTCAACACATCTCTGTTTATAGTGTGTATGAACATTGCAACACAGCGACGTATGGAATAATGAGACTTTTTCAGTTTAAGATATGTTCCACTCGCTTTTATTGATTTTCGAAGACAATTTTCTCTGTTTTTGATTACTGCATATTTTGAGATCAAGAAAAAGAACTGTTATTTTGATCTGATTATTGAAGTATTCATGCGTATATTTATTGTATGCTTTTCGTATCTTTTCAATAAAGTTCTTTGAAAAAGAAGAAAATGACCTCATTGAATTGGGGTTCCCCATCTCCCAAGAAGAGCTGGAGAGGACACTCCCTGGGCTCAAGGTAGGCAAGGCTCTTGGACCGGATGGTTTTTCTGGGGAATTTTTCAAAATCTTAAAAAAACAAGTTTCCCAAACTCTAGATGACCTTTACAACAAATATTTGCAGGGTGATCCAATTCCTGAAGCCTCCAACACTGCACACATTAAGGTGCTTTCAAAACAGGGTAGGGACCTTACATTCCAGTCTCATGCAGGCCAATTTCTTTAATAAATGTGGATCTAAAATTGTTAGCTAAAATATTATCAGATAGGGTAGCTTAAGTGATCCCCAGACTCATTGGTCCACAACAAGTCGGATTCGTAAAAGGAAGATCCTTGGTGGCTAATATTAGAAAGGTCCTTGTTGACCTTTCAGTCAGTCCACAGAAGTGATTCTAGATACCAAAGGGCAGCCTTTCTCACGGTCGATACAGAGAATGCATTTGATTGCATAGATTGGGGGTGGCTCAATCTTGTTCTGGATAAGATAGAATTACAAGGCCCCTTCAGAATTTTTTCCTATCTCCACTTTATTCTAACCCAGAAGCGAAAAATCTGCATCCCGGGTTTCCTGTCCCAAACTTTTGCACTACAACGGAGAACCAGACAAGGCTGCACGCTCTCACCGCTACTTTTCAAACTGGTGGTGGAGCCCTTTGCCCAATTTATACACTCTCACCCCATCTTTTAAGGAATATCAGTAGGAGGGCAGGAGCTGAAGCTTTCCATGTTTGCTGATGACCTCATCTTGTACATGGCAAACCCGGAGAGAGATCTAGAGGACAAATGTGCGGTTCCGAGAACAGATATGGTACACGGGATGTGGCACTGTGCAGTTACCCAAAACTTTTGGGGAAGACTAATAGAACTACTAAGGAACAAAGGAAAAATTAACTTAGATCTCAAACCAGAACTGGTTCTGTTCCATAATCTACCCTCACTGGGTTGGAATATTCATTTTGTACATGTACTCTTGTTGAAAGCTAAGAGTTGTATTTTAGAGAAATTGTTAGACACTAATATGCCTTCCCTGGGTATGGTACTCAGTCATGTCAAAAAATATATTCACTTAGAAAAGGTAGTAACTGAGCACATGAAAGACTCGCAGTCTGACAAATGTTTTGCAAAGTGGCAAAAATTCATGACAAAATGTATGTCAGATGCAGAGATTTCTCAAGTAATATCACCTTTAATACATTCCAGTTGGTGTTTGAAAGCTGACTTATCGGGAACACTTGGAAGACTTAGGGGCCATTTACACGGCACAGTACATATACCGGTCGGTTTATCTGACCAGTATTTGTACTGTTTTCGTGCCGTGCACACGACCACTGTGAGAAAAGACCTTCCCCTTCACATACACTTGTTCATCTTCTGTCCGAAAACCCGACGGAAGAATGAACATGTTCTATGTTTTTCGGACCGCCGGTGATTTTCCTTTAAAGTCCATGTTAAAAGTTTTCAGTCTCTCATATACAAATGAACGCTGCTCACCATCATGTGGAATCCTTTGCACCTGCTTCTTTGCCTGGCTGAAATTCACAGCAGTGATCCGCACGGTTCACAAGTTCCCAGTATCCTGCTAGACAAATACTTCAGCAAAAAGAAGATTAGAACCAGCGATTCTTCTGTGTTTAAAAATTTTATGCCTTTTATTTCCATCCGTGGATGTAGGGAGTACAGGGATCGACCAAGGGCGTTTCGGGCATTCACATATTGCCCTTGTTCACGTATGCTTACATTTTCTGTTTCGTCTTAAATAGCTAAAAGGGGCGGTACTCCACATTACGACGTCATTTCCCCTTCAAATTAAAAATAACAGAGCTAAAAGCTACACTGTGATATTACATTGAAATAATTACATTTAATTATATACAATGTGATGATGTTATAAAAGAGAATATGAATCAGAATACATTAGTAAATATAAGCTAAATCGTTCCTATAGTTCATTCCCGAAGGGAACCGTGTTTTCTAGTTCATATACCCAAAGGCAGCTTCGCGCAGACGCACATTGTTCTGCCAGTCACTTCCATTTACGGGGCATTCTACCTTTTCTATTCCATACCAAACAAAAATCTTAAATGAATTTTCATGGCATTCTACGAAATGTTTGGTGACCCCTGAGTAAGTGCTTTTTCCCTTTCTTTATATGGTTATATGTTCTGCAATTGCGTTGTTTTTCCTTTCGGATTGTACTTTCTACATAGAGAATATTACAGGCTATGCATTGTACTACATAAATAAGGTGATTTGTGTCACAATTTTATAAAATCTTTTATTTTGTATTTTTTTGTTTTTGTTGGTCCCATAAAACTTTCCTTTTTAATGCTCAGTTTGCATACGTTGCATCTTTTTTTGTTGCATGGGAAGAAGCCTTTTAAATTCATCCAGTTTCTGTTTGTTTCTTATCTGTAAATTTGCTTCTCATCCACCTCATCTGCTATGGTTTTGCTCCTTTTAGCTACCATAATGGACTCCCCATCTATAATATTTGCCAGTATGGGATCATCTCTTAATATATTTAAGTTTTTATAAAATATCTTTTTAATATCATTAAATTCCTGGCTATATTTTGTTGAGAAAACAATTCCTTTTTTTTTTTGTCTTTGTGTTTTTTGTTTTTTACTTCAACAGTTTTCCTGTGTCTTCCCTTGCATTTTCTTTTGCTTCCTGCATTATCTTATTTTTATAACCTCTTTTTTCCAGTCTACTGTCTATGATTTGTATCTGTTTGTTATACTCTGCTTTTTCCGTGCATGCTCCCCCGTGCTCTACTGTATTCCCCCAGTGGTATTGCATACTTTGTGTGTATTGGATGAACAATTGTCTGCGCGTAATATAGTGTTACCAACTGTGGGTTTTCGGTAAAAATGTGGTCATGATATTAGTGTCTTTTAACTATCAATTCCACATCTAAGAAGGAAATTTTTTCCTCCTGTACTGTGTGGGTAAACCTTAAGTTGGGCAGTATTGTGATTGACATAAGAAATAAAGTCCGGTATGGACGCCACAATCGCGACCCCATACATGAGGAGGTCGTCGACGTAGCGCCCATACCAGACCACACAATCCAAAAAGGGATTTGCAACATTGTAGATGGTATAGTGCTCCCACCACGCCCATCACCAGGTTAGCTAAAGATGGAGAACGCTGTGGCTCCCATAGGGACACCACGCGTCTCCAGATAGACTACATTGGCAAACTCAATGAAATTGTTGCCAACCAGGAAATCCACACATTCCAGGATGAACAATTTTTAATTCCTCTTTATACAGATTATTTTTTTCCTAAAATGGAAATCTAAGGCTATTATTATTAGATGTTGGGGTATGCTTGAATATAAATTAACCACATCTAAGCTCAACCACGAATAACCTTGGGACCACAACAAAATCACTGAAAAATTTAAGTACTATTTTACTGTCCCTCAGATAACCTGGTGCCGTTTGTACTAATGGTTGCAGGTATCGATCTACCCATTGATTTAGTTTACTTCCCAAACTGTTGCAGCTAGACACAATGGGTCTTAGATTTGGTGGAAAGTTTTTGGGACTCCATAGAAAACTGGGGTTTTTGTGTTTTTTACATTAAGATTAATTTTATCTTTCTCTGTTATAGCTCCCAGTGTTATCCCCTCTTGCAAACAACCTTTCCAATTTGCATTGTATTTCTTTAGTTGGATTTTTTGTAAGTTTTCGGTATGTTGTTTCATCTTTCAGTATATTTAACACACATATTTTATACAGATCAGCGTCCATAACTACCGTGGATCCCCCTTTGTCCGCTCTCTTTATAATTACATTTTTGTTTTCTTTTAATTCTTTTAATGCCATATATTCTCATTTGGTCATGTTATTTTTAGATTTGGTTTTCCTTTTTTTTAAAATTTTTTAGATCTCTCTCCATGGTGTTTTGAAAATTATCCATGGCATTGACCCTTGCTTTGAGCGGATAAAAAAGGGGGTTTCCCTCTTTGTGATGGACGCTGATGATGTTTTCTTCTATATTTTCTTCCTGTTGTAATTCCTTTAGTGTTAACACTGATTGTTGTTCCATAAACAGTAAGTCCTCATATTCATTTTGAAAAATGAGTAGATTCTTCTTGTTGAATATCTTGTGTATCTTGTACTTCTTCATCTTTGCTTTTGAAAAACGTTTCACTGTTAGGAGTCTTGTAAACCGGTTTACATCTAACATAGTATTGAATAAATGGACATGGCTTGGTGGAAAAATTGAGGCCCTTTTCTAAATACTTTTAAATTTATCTTCCGTTAGTATTGTGGGGGCAAAAGGGCTATAACGTTATTTTCATTCAATGATTTTATTTCTTCCTCGTTGTTCCCTTTTTTTTTTTGTTGTTGCAATGTTTCCTTCCGCCTCTTGCATGCCGTTTTTTGCTTTCATTCCATTATTTTTCTTTTTGTTTTTTTGCAGTTGTGTTTTTCTCTCCTAATGAGCGTCTTTCAGCTGATGAGCTATCTGAATCCGAGTTCCTGTTTGTGTGTGTTCAAGCTCTGAAAAGCTAACTTCTTTTCTTCCTGCTTTATTATCTATACTTTTGTCTTAGAAATTGACCTAGGTTTTCCTTTCATTTTTCCATGTATATATTTTGTTGTTTTTATAGTCATCATAGTCCCGTTGATATTTAATCTTTTTAGTCTCCATGATTATCGCTTCTAGCTTGGATAGTTTTATGGGACCAAACAAAAACAAAACATACAAAATAAAAGATTTTATAAATTGTGACACAAATCACCTTATTTATGTAGTACAATGCATAGCCTGTAATATTCTCTATGTAGGAAGCACAATCCGAAAAGGAAAAACACGCATTGCAGAAAATATAACCAATATAAAGAAAGGGAAAAGCACTTACTCAGGGGTCACCAAACATTTCGTAGAATGCCATGAAAATTCATTTACAGATTTTCGTTGGTATGGAATAGAAAAGGTAGAATGCCCCGTAAACGGAAGTGACTGGCAGCACAATGTGCGTCTGCGCGAAGCTGCCTGGATATATGAAAATAGAAAACACGGTTCCCTTCGGGAATGAACTATAGGAACGATTTAGCTTATATTTACTAATGTATTCTGATCATATTCTCTTTTATAAAAATCATCACATTGTATATAATAAATGTAATTATTTCAATGTAATACCACAGTGTAGCTTTTAAGCTCTGTTATTTTTATTTGAAGGGAAATGACGTCGTAATGTGAGTACCGCCCCTTTTAGCTATTTAAGACGAAACAGAAAATGTAAGCATTACCGTGAACAAGGGCAATATGTGAATGCCCGAAACGCGTTGGTCGATCCCCTGTACCCCCTACATCCACGGATGGAAATAAAGGCATACATTTTTAAACACAGAAGAATCGCTGGTTCTAATCTTCTTTTTGTTAAAAGTTTTCACCCGGTTTGCAGACGGTTTTCAAAATCGAAAACCGTCTGAAAAACGGGGTGAAAACCCGAGTCATGGGGACAAGCCCTTAAGCTTCCCTTTGATAAACCTGTCCTGGGGGGTGCCTCATTGAGCATACAGATTTAGATGTAAATCAGTTTTGCCTCTGGGTTAATCTGGGAAGAAGAGCTGACCCACAATGGCAGGACTCAGCCTTGTTGTTTCGCTATCTGCTCTCTTATCGGTATACCCTTCCATTCAAATCTGTTCTCTTGAGTTCTGATATCTAATGAAAATGGGACAGTTAAACACCCTGGTCGGTAGGCACCATCTCTCTCTTCCATGTGCATGGAGGCGTAGTTTATGTTTTAATATTAGATGTTCATGTTTTGGTTAAAGGTTTGTACATTATTGTATCGTACATTAATGAGCTGTAAAACAGGAAGGTCTTATGGCACCTATGAAACTATTTGTGAGGGGACGAATCACGGCTTCAGCCGGGTCCACACTGATCCAAGCCCATATTTAGGGGTTTACAGACATACTGGTGAATATAGGTCGCTGGGACCTGGGCAGGAGCTAGGGGAAGGTAACCAGTTATGGAGTCTGTTATTTCCATTGTCAGGTTTTACACACTGGAAGCTCAAACACGTATTATCGTTTGTAGGACTCTTAGTTACACAGATATATGTCTACCTGAGAGACTATTTTATTGAGAGACAAATTGCTCATTATTGTATTACGAATTTATTATGTGAATTTGATCTGTGGAAAATCAGTAAAAGTTAATTTCCCCCCCCCAAAAAATTGTAGTAATTTTTTTAATTTTTCAAGAAAAATTGCAACAGATTTTCTTAGAAACCATATAGTTCCAACATGACTTTGAGGGGCATGTATGTTAGATACCCCCATAAATGAAAAAAACTGCAAACTTTAAAGTATTCAAAACAACATTTAGGAAGTTTGTTAACCCTCTATGTGTTTCACAGGAGTGAAAGCAAAGTGGAGATGACATATAAGTTTGCAGATTTAAAATTTTTAGCCATTATTTACTGGAACACAATAGATTTTACCAGGGAAACAGAACTCAATATTAATTCCTCTGATTCTGTCTATATATCCTCTATGTAACTCTAGTGCACTATTGACTCAAAACAGCCCTCAGAATAGGAGGAGCACCTACTGGATTTTGTGGTCTCATTTTCATTAGGATATTTTGTAGTCGCCATTACAGGTCTGTGGACACCCTGAGGTGCTAAAACTTAGTCAACACCCCCTAAAAAGATCTAATTTCAGAAAGTACACTCCTTAAGGAATATATCCAGAGGTGAAGTGAGTATATTGACCCCACTGGTGTTTCACAAATTTTATTTTAGCAGTAGGCTGTGAAAATTATTTTTTTTTTCAAATAGCTGAAAATGTTTCATTTTCACAAAGAATCCTGACAAAAAAACATCCCAAAATTTGTTACACAATTTCTTCCAAGTTCGGCTATAAACTGCTGTTTTGGGGCATGGCAGAGTGTACAAGGAGGGAGCACTATTTGGCTTTTGAAAGGCAGATTTTGTCGGTTCCATGCATCTGCAAAGCCCAAAAAGTTCCAGAACAGGTGAAACCTTCCAGAAGTCACACCATATTGGAATTGACACCCCTGAGGGAACTCATCTAAGGGTGTATTGTGCATTTTAGGCCCACAGTTACTTCACAGTCTTTTTTTTAGCATTGGTCCTTGAAAATGGAAAAGAAAATACAGTCCCACCATTATTTTTTGGCTTTATTTTTACAGCATTTGCCGTGCAGTATAAATGACATGATAATGTCACTATGAGGGTTCGTACAATAACAATTATATTAATTTTATATAGTTTTTTTATGCTTTACTACTTTTATACAATGCTCTTTTTACAATGCAATGTTAAAAAATTGCGTTTTTATGGAATGGAGTTGGCTCTGTTCCCTGCTGTCTAACTCTTTAGACACTGCAGCATCTAAATAAATGAGGAACACTGCCACGCACTGTTTCTCACTACGATCGGCACCCTGGCGGCAAGATCACAGGTTCTGATCAGTTAACATAGCGGCTGGAAACCTTGTCCAGTATAAGCTTCCATTACTGCTAAGCTTCCATCTTTGTTCATCTTTTGTATACTAAGTGGGTGCCCCTAGTGATCAAGTACTCAAGGGGGACTCAGTGTACAAGTAAAAAAAAAAATAATGTTTAAAAGTATAAAAAAAAAAATAAAATTTCAAATAACCCCTTTTTGCCATTTTACAGAAAAAAACTAATATAATGAAAAAGTTCACATAATTGGTATCACCGTGTTCATAAAAGTCCGATCTATTAAAATATCCATTAACCTGAACACAGTGAAAGGAAAAAAAATCCAGATGCCAAAATCACATTTTTCGGTCATTTCACTACCCTCAAAATTGGAATAAAAGTGATCAAACCAAAATGGTAATAAAAAGTACACTTAAAGGGGTGTTATCGTTTCATTAAATGGTCTTCAGAATAAGGGGACAGTGAAAACAAGCAACTTTGCAATTGGATGTCATTAGCATAGCTGCCTTGTTCTCACAGTGTCCCTTATCTTGTGTTTTTATTTACACTGATATCCAGTGTGGGTCGAATCCCTCCTCCTTGCAATTCACTAGCTGAGAGCTCATTTACATTCTGTACAGCCCCTGGGTCGATTCACGGAGCTGTGTCTCTGACTCAGAGTTAGGGGCCGTAGCATTTTCTGTCTCCACACCTAGCAGAAACAGACTGCAGCAGATTGTACAATGTGAAAACATGACAGTTTTTTGTCCCTGTGCCTAACTCTCCTGCATACACGCAGATCTGTGCCGTTCTGAGAAAGCTGTAATACATCTCCAGCTGTGAGAGGAGAAGAGATCAGTGCGGAGTCTAGATTGAATGCAGCCTGTGGTATGTATACAGCTCTTATAAAATAAGACTGGTAGGGAGAGACACAGTGATATGTGGACTCAGAGGGGAGGGGGGGGGGTCTCAGGCCAGCAGTGAAGGGGGGATGATGTCATCCAGCTGGGAGGGGAAGAAACGCCCCTGCATTCACAGAGTTGAGAAGCTAAGAGCAGTGTGAATCAGCCAAAGTAAGGAAGCGAGACATCCCCTTTAAGCTTGCAAAAAAATGCACCTTCACTCAGGTCCATAGGTGGAAGTACAAAAAAGTTATTGGTTAGAGAAAATGGCGCTTTGGCGCAAATTTAAAACATAGCAAAAGTTTAGATTTTTTTTTACAGTACTTATACCTAAAGAAAACCCTACATATTGGGTATTGCCAGAATCTTACCAACCTGCAGAATATAGATAAAATATCATTGATACTTTCCCCTCCCTCTCACCTCAGAAACAAACGAGTACATTTTGGTTCATGTTTCATCCCACTTAGAATTTTTTTTGCGGTTTCCCAGTAGAGTGAATGACACCATTAGAACGTACATCTTGTCATGCAAAATAAAAGCCCTCATATATCTATATAGGTGGAAAAATAAAAGCGTGATAGCTCGTGGAAGGCAAAGTGGAAAAAAACTTGAGCCATATTATTAAGAACAGCTGTCGTTAAGGAGTTAAATCCGTTTTTTGGTAGGAAAGATAAAGCAAATATAGCAATCCTGGTAGAGTTTTTATATTGTTTACATCTTTATGCATCACTTTCTTTTGATAGCCATATAAGTTGCAGAGCTCCGGTCTGTGGACCGAGGTTTGAGTGCCAGATTTCACGTGCCAGATTTCTAAGTGACTATTTACAAGTGACAAGACTCAGAAATATCCCAGAAATTAATAGAGCAGACTTTGAAGTCCGTAATACCATCTGACTACGTTTCTCTTCATCTCTTCACAGGTAAGTTTTTTCTGGTGAACAGCAATTCCCAGCAAACCACCACAGCATTATGGGCGACATGTATGAACGGGCTTTTCGCCTGTTTTTTGGCGTAACCTGCGCCCCCCGGGCCCAAAATCCCCTTTTTCGGAAAAAGGGGGATGCGATGTTAGGGGGCAGGTTCGCCACTTTCGGTGGGGCCCTCATAAAGGGGGGGAATGGGCGCGGTGTGGGGGGTTCTGGGGTGGGACGCGGCGCGCTCATAAACCCGGGCTTGTCAAATGCGAGTGGGCCCAAAGTGGGGGGCCGCATTGCAGCCCCTCGGCAGCCCCAAAGGGCCCAGACCTGGTTGATTTGGTTTTAAGTGCCCCGGCGGGGGGGGAAAGGGGGAGGGTAAAGGAAAGGGTTTTCATGAGGGGAAAGCATAAAAAGATCGCAACAGAAATCTCGGGCCCAAAAAAGGGTGCGGCTTTGGAGTATAAATCAAAAAAAATCTCCTTTAAAAAGGTTTTTAAAAACATCAGAAAAAGAGCAAAAACCTTAAAAATAAAAAAATAAAATAAATAAAATCACTTTAAAAAAAATCTAGAACGGGCTAATCAAAAAATTAGGTTTCCTTGGGAAATTCCCGGGAAAACAGAAATTTAAAATTTCTGAAAGGGGGGCTTCTCACGGGCCGGCAAAAACCGGCAATCAGAATGGACCCGACAGTGAACCTTTAAAAAAACCTAGGGAAAAGTATTAAACCAAAATAAAAATTCAAAGGCGGGACATTTCCCAAAATACTGTAAAAATGCAGGAAAAAAAGAGTGTTTGGGTTTTCGCTAGGGGGGGCCTTGGCTATCTGGGCCAATCAGAATGGAGGGGAACAGGGCCCATTTTCCCTTTGGAAAGTTTTGCCCAATCAAAAATCAAAGGGGGGAAAAGTTAAAAATTTCAGTAAAAAAATGCAGAAAGAGTTTTTTGGGTGAGTTTGCGGGGCTTGGTTTCCCGGGCCCAATCAGAGCGCGAGCTACTTTTTCCCATTGTAGTCTATGGAGAGATCGGGCAAGGCAATCTGGCTTCAGCCCGTGCGGCATGGAGTATGAAAAAAAAAAAATCATTTTATTAATTTTAAAAATTTATCTCTGTAAAACAGCTAAAAATTTTTAAAAAAATTAAATCAATTAAACCCCGAAAAACGAAATTTGTCGCCGGGAAGGCGTTTCAAAAGGGAAATTGGGATATAGAGAATTGCCGGAAATACAGAAATTCAAATTTTTTTAAGCTCTTCTGTTTTTGGTCGGGAAAAACCACCCAATCAGAATAGGAGTGACAGTGGCCTTTTTAAACCTATGGAGGGTATTGCCCAATCAGAATAGGGGGCAACAGGGGCCCCTTTTAAAAACCTTTTAGGGGAGAAATAAAAAGGCGGGACTTTCAAAATCCCAGAAAAAATTACGGGAAAAGAGTGTTTGGTTGAACTAGCGGGGGCTTGGTTTACCCCGGGCCAATCAGGCGCAAAGTTT
The DNA here is from genome assembly GCA_025379985.1 of Phyllomedusa bahiana. NCBI lineage: Eukaryota > Metazoa > Chordata > Amphibia > Anura > Hylidae > Phyllomedusa > Phyllomedusa bahiana. The sequence continues at coordinate 115,719 of JAODAL010007417.1, forward strand.
ACTCGTCCCATTGTATTTTTCCCAAAATTTTTTTTAAGGGGGAACCGGCGAAAATGCGACCCTCGGCTCTCGGGCACCGTGGGGCCCCTTGGAGTTTTGATTAAAAAAAAATTTTTTATTAATTTTGTAAAATATGCTCTGAAAAAGAGCTAAAACCCCTTCTATAAACATAAATAAATAAAATCACTAACAACGCTTTTGGGTCCCCGGGGGAGCGGCCCTACGGGGGGAAATTTGGGGTATTCAAAATTCCCGGGGAAATACAGAAATTTAAAAATTTTCTGTAAGCGTTTTCTTTGGGTTTCGGTTTAAACCCAAACCCAATCAGAATAGGAGCGACAGTGTCCCTTAAAAGCTATGGAGAACTATTGCCAAATCAAAAATAGGAGCGACAAGGCCCATTAAAACCCTTGGGGGAGACTTTGGGAACCTTAAAAAATTAAAAGGGGGGGACATTTAAAAAATTAAAAAAAAAAGGGGCAGAAAAGAGTTTGGGTTTTGGGGTAGCAGGGGCTTGGCCCCCCCAAATAAGGCGCGATTACTTCCCCCAAATTGTAGTCTAGGGAGAAAATCGGCGCAAGGAAAATTCAGCGCTCTGCGGGGTGCAAACTGGGGGGTATGAAAAAAAAATCATTTTTTTTAAGTTTTAAAAAATTTATCAGTTTAAAGAGCTGAAACCCTTTTTAAAAAATTTAAATCATTTTAAATCCTTTAACAACGATTTTGTTCGAGGCCCGGCGCAACATCGGGGTTTGGGGGTTTTTCCCAAAATTGGGGGAAAATACAGTAAAAAAAAATTGAAAAACGTTTCTCATTGGTCGGCAAAAACCCAACCCAAATCAGAATAGGAGCGACGGGTTGTCCTTTAAAATTTTGGGGAAAAATTTTTGGGCCCAATAGGAATTGGAGGACGGGGAAACAATTATAACCTATGGAAAAAGTTAGAACAATCAAAATAAAGGGGGGGCCAGTTAAAAAATTACATTTAAAAAGGCAAAAAAAGAGCTGTTTGGGGTTGAGTTTGGGGGGGGTTGGCTATCCACCCAAATTAAGAGGTGAGTATTGTCCCATTTAGGTCTAGGGAGAGATCGGCAAAAATGTAATCTCGGCTTCAGCGTTTGTGCGGCAGGGAGTAGTTTAAAAAAAATTCTTTTTTTATTGGTGTTAAAATTTTTAAATCTAAAAAAGAGTGAAACCTTCTCTAAAAAAAAATTCATTTAAAAACCCAAAACAAGGTTTTGTCGCGGGGGACCGGCGCTAAAAAGGGAATTCCCAATATGAGAATTCCCGGGAAAATTTACAGTAATTAAAATTTTTTTAAGCTCTTCTCATTGGTCGGCATAAACCGGGCCAACAAAAATAGGAGCGACAGTGGCCCTTTTAAAACCTATGGAGGATTATTGACCAATCGAATAGGAGGGGACAGGGGACCATTAAAACCCCTATGGAGAAAAAAATTGCCCAATCATTTTCAAAGGGGGGACATTTTAAAAAATTACAGTAAAAAAGGCAGAAAAGAGCTGATTGGTTGGCTAGGGGGGGGCTTGGCTATCCCGGCCAATCAGAGGCGAGCTACTTTCTCATAGATTTAGGGGAAAAAAAATTGAGAGGAGCTCTTTTTGTGTTTGGGCAAAAGAAAGAGGCGGGTTATTTGGCCCCAATTTGGGAGAAGGGAGGACACTATTAGGGGTTTCAATTTGGCAATCTGTATAAAATTTTCTTGGCCCAAAATTCAAATGAAAAGGGGGAAAATTTCCAAAAGAGTTTTTAAACGATTGTATAAAAAAATGATCAATAATATGGGGGGTAACAAAAAAAAAAATTTAATTCAAAAAAAATATGTTTTTTTTCTTTATTTTGGTTTCACCCATAAATATTGTCCGTGTCTAACGAAAATAAAGGGAAAAAAACATGATTTTATTGAATTAATGTTTTTTTTTTGTTACCCCCTTTTTATTTTTCATTTTTTTATACAGAAACTTCCTTTTGGGCCAAAAAAACCAAGGCCCTTTTAAGTTAGCCAATCACAAAAGAGCTCGCTCTGCATTTCTTTTCCATAGGGTACTCTTTGAGAAAGTAGCCGCGTTTTTGATTGGCGGGGTTGCCAAGCCCCCGTATTTTCAAACCAATTTAGCTAATTTTTTTTGCCTTTTTACTGATTTTTAAAATGTCCCGCCTTTGGAAAAATTGGTTGGTCAAAAATTTCTTCCCTAGGTTATAATGGGTCCCTGTTGCTCCTTTTGATTTTGGGCAATAAATCCTTTCCCTTTGGGGTTTGAATGGGGCCCCCTGTCGCTCCTATTTGATTGGTGGGTTTTTGCCGCCCCAAAGAGAAAAAAGCTTAAACAATTTGGGAAATTTTGTTTTTCGGAATTCTTTTATATTTTCAAATTTCCCTTAAAGTAGCGCGGGGGCTCGGGGGGCCCAAAGGGTTTTTTCGGGATTTAACTGATTTATTTTTTCGAAAAAGGGTTTTAGTCTTTTTCAGAAATTTTTACACTTTTAATTTAAAAAAGATTTTTTTAATCATAAACCCGGCCCCACAGCGCTTTAGAGCCGAGATTGATTGGGGCCGATCCTAATAGCTACAAGGGACAAGTAGCTCGCGCTCAAATTGGCGGGGATCCCAACCCCCCGCTAGTAAACCAAACTGCCTTTTTACTGTTTTTTGAACTGTCCCCCCTTTGATTTGTTTGGTTCTAACTTCTCATAGGTTATAATTGGTCCTGTGCCCCAATTTGATTAGTCAATATTTCTCCATGGGGGTTTTAAATGGGAACTGTGCTCTTTTCTGATTGTTGGGTTTATCCCGACAATGAAAAGCTTCAGTTTTTAAATTACGTTTTTCCCCTGCAATTTCGAATACCCCCAATTCTGATGTAGCGCCGGTCCTCGGGACAAACTCGTTTGTTAGGGATTTAACTGTTTTTATTTTTAGGAAGGTTTCAGTTTTTCTTAATTTTTTCACTTAATAAAAATGTTTTTTTTTTAATATACCCCAGCCGCACGGCGCTGAGCGCCGAGATTTCATTGCCCGATCTCCAAGACTACAAGGGGAAAAGTACCGTGCTCTGTTTGGCCCGGGGATACCCAAGCCCCGCTCTAACCCAATCAGTTCTTTTCTGCATTTTTACTGTATTTTTGAACTGTCCCTTTGAATTTTATTGGCAAAATTCTCCCTAGGTTTTAAGGGTCTCTGTCGCCCTATTTGATTGGCTGAGCTAGCAAGCCCCCGCTAGCTTAACCCTCAGCCTTTTTTGCCTTTTTACTGTATTTTGAAATGTCCCCTTTGAATTTGATTGGTCAATTCTTTTCCATAGGTTAATTTGTTCCTTCCTCCTATTCTGATTGGTGGTTTTTGCCCAACCCAAAGAAAGCCTTCAGAATTTGAATTACGTATTTTCCCCGGAATTTTCAAAATTTCAAATTCCCGATGTAGCGCCCTTCTTGATTTTTTGGAAAAGGAATTTTTTTTTTGGATTTTTTTTGTAGGTTTGGGGTCTTTTTTAGAGAATGTTTTTACGCCCTTTTAAAGGGGATTTTTTGTTCATACTCCACGGACTCCTTAAAAGATTTTTTGCGTTTTCCCCCTTCCGAATCGGGGAAAACATTTCGGCACAGTCCCTTCTGGCCAAGTCCCGCACTGCGCCCCAAACTGGCGAGGGCGGTGAAATTTTCCCCCCCATGTATGAGCGCACCTCCCGGGCGGCGAATATTAGGCGCACCCCCCGCCTGCCCCCCACCACTGGGAGGCGCGGCGGACTTTAATGTATGTTTAAGCGCACTCCCTGGGGGGGGAAAAAAAAGGGCGCAGTCCCGCACTGCACCAAAGCCCTGCACTGCCCCCCCAAAACTGGCGGGGCGTGGGGGACTTTACATGTTGTATGAGTGCGCCCAGCCCCGCATAAACAGGGAAAATTTGCCGGGAAAAAATGGGAAAAGGTGCGCCCCAACGGGGCGAGTTTCATACAGTCCCCCTTTTTCTATTGTCTCTCCCCTGTTTAATGGTATTTTTTTTTGGGTGAACAAAATTTTCCCAGCAAACCACCACAGTTTATTGTTAATTGTCTCTGCCTAGTTTAAAGGTACTTTTTTCGGGTAAACAGCCTTCCAGAAAACCACCACACATTATATGTTATTGTTCCCTAGTTTAAAGGTAAATTTTTTCGGGGAAACAAAATTTCCCAGCAAACCACCCCCGCTTATTTTAATGTTCTGCCTAGTTTAAATGGTATTTTTGTTAGATATTTTGGGCCCCAAGCGCTGTTTTCCCAAAATTTTACCTGTGTTTATTTGTGTAGCCATCAATCCCGATTTCCCCTTGAAGTGTCTGCTTGTGCGACCCATTTTAGCTCCCCCCATTTACGACCCCGAATGCCCTAATGACAAATTGAATCTTCATAGTTTATAAAGTTGCAGAGCCCGGTGTGTACCGGGTCTATGGCCAATTTACGGTAATTTTAAGTGCTATTTACAAGTAAAAGATCAAAATATCCAAAAATGAGCCGAAGTGAGCAAAGGGAGTGGAGGCTCCCATTTTGTAATATGCACTTTTCACATCCCTTATTACCATGCTCACTATTACTATTACCTTGCAGCCATCTGCCCCTATTTACCACCCCTTTTTCCCCTCAACAATTTTTATCATATCAGCCCCTATCTCTTCCCCCCCTATGTACTCACCCCACCCTATTTCCCCTTCAACCCCCCCAAACCTCCAGCTTACATATTATGCACAAACGCCCCCTTATTATCACTGAACCTTGCTTCTTTTTCTTTCCTGCCCTTTTAAAGTGGCTTAGGGAAACCCGAAAGCTGCAACAATCACTGCTGCCCATGACTGTTCTCTCCAACTCCCCAAACCCCTCGCCCTAAAAAACGGCCAAAATTTGACCCGCTTCCCTTGCTGCCTCACCTATGGTGGCTTCCCTTTCACCCCACCCCCAGACCGAAAAAGGCTGGGTGGAGGGAGTCGGCATATTCTTATCACACTGCACTTACAGTTCTTCCCCTGTACCCTCATCATTTTCCCCCCTTTGAGGCCCCACCCCCAGACTCTTGGGCCATTTTCCCCCCGGTGCGGTTTTTGTACAGACCCCCGGGCCACCCCCCAGTTTCTGGATCAATTTGCTCCCGGCTTCCTCCTTCCTCTCTACTAAAAACCCCAACTTTATGGGTGATTTCACTCCCCCATTGTGACCCATGTTCCCCTTCTGCCTCTCATTTCTTTCACAAACCCTTTTCTTTGGGCCTCTTACGTTTATGATCCCCAACCCAAAGGATGGGAACTTCTTGATTTGGTCTTTGTCATATTTCCTCAATTTCAAAATTCATAATTTTTAACTCTCTCACCACAACCTTATCTCCTTGTTAAAACTAATTCTCAGCCTTCCGGGACAAACCGTCACAACTTTCCGGAATACCCCCCTCCATTAATACTAGAACTCAAAAAAAACCATACAGTCCTCACCCCCCAATCCCCCCCCCCTCCTGTCCTGACCAGGGTGCAAAAGTTTTAATGAAACTCTCACAACCACCCCGGGAAAATTTGGCACCACTCACACAGCCACACCAGATCAATGCCCGCAGCCTGGGAAGGCCCCCGACTCGCTTCCGCAGCTGTTCCGGTGGCTGAGGGTGGAGAAAAACGAAGCTACCCGCAGATTTCTCCCCTACAAATTCATGTCAGGGTTTATCACATGCCCTTCACAGGCCAAAAAAAAAATATTTTCCCCCCCTTATTCAACACTAACAAAAACCCAAACCCTGTTTGAACAACTTCCACCTCGTGCGAAAGACCTGGCCAAAATTTCAAAGAAAATTTAAAATACCGGCAAAAAATATTCGTCCCAAGTAATACCATCCCCCCCTCCCGCAATCCCCTAATCTATTCTCACCCCTTTACCCAACGACAGAGGAAGAAGTGTCCGGCTCCTCCTTCTGCAGCCCCCCCACCTGCCAAAAGAACCCATTCCCCTTCCCCCCTTCAGTCTATTTCTCCCTGTCCTCTCTCACCTTTCTGCAATCTGAAAACCCCTTTTCTCCCACGGATCTTTCCATCATCCTTCAAACCGCCATTAAACCCTTTTTCTAAAAAGCCCAAATTTGGGCCTTCCCCTCGCTGTAATTTTTCGACCATCTCTAATCGCCCCTTTATTCCCAAACTCCTGGAACGCTTGGTCCTCTCGCCTAAACCCCATCTCCTACTAAATCTCTTCTTGACCCTCTGCAATCAGGTTTTTTTCACCCTAAACTCCAAGAAACTGCTGTATTAAAGTCTCAAATGACTCCAACAGCAAAAATTTGGTTTAAATATCCTTTCTTTCTTCTCTTTGGGTCTCTCTGCAGGTTTGACACTGTTGTCACCAATTCTCCTCAGCATGCTCGTGCCAATTTGGGCCCCCAGGACACCGCTCTCGCTTGGTTTTTCTTACCGTCTGATCACTCCTTCAGGTCTCTTTTTTTTGGGTTACCTTTCCCCTTTTTAAATCTTGATGTTGGAGTTCCTCAGGGTTCTTCAGGGCCTTCCTCTTTTCATTTTACACCCCCATTGGACAAACCATCATCAGATTTTGGTTCCAACCAAATTTTATGCTGAGACACCCAATTAACACCTCCCCCCCGGAATCAGCCCACTCTCCCACAAAACACCATGATGTTTTGTTGCTTTCTCTGACATATGTCCTCTTCCCTCTGAAATTAAACCTCATAAAATGAATTCTTTCTTTCCGTCTCTAGAAAAAAAACCCCCTGTATTTTTGTTTTTGTAGTGTACCCCATTTCTCCTAGGCAGGGCCCGCTGTCGGGGGTTATATTTGATTCTGATCGACCTTCCCCCCATATATCCCTCCTTGCCTGCTCCTGTCACCCCGCACCCAAGAACATCTCCAGAATCCGTCCCTTTCTCATGGGAAAAATAAACTCTCATTGTGGCCCTTATTATTTCTCTTGATACTGTAACCTTGCTAACGGTCTCCCCCCCGCAAACTCTCCCATCTTCAATCCCCTGAATGCAGGCCCGGCTCATCTTTTTTCTCCAGCCGTATCTGATGCCTCTACCCTGTGTCAGTCCTGCACTGTTGCAATTCAGTACAGGATACAGTAAAACTCAGCACTTCACCCATAAAGCCTCCCCAACGCTGCCCCCCCCATTCACCTCCCTCATCTTATCACCCCCCGACCCCCCTTCTCCGCTCTGTGCTGATACAGGTTATACTCCCCCAATCACCCCAACCCCCCATGCCCGTTCCAAGATTAAAACGTGCGGCACCGTTTCTGAATATGCTACCCCGGGGGATCAGGACATTCACAACCCCCATAGTTTTAAAAGGGCCCTGAGAAAACATCTTCTCAGTTGGCCTACCAAGATTCCCCAAAAAACTTTTCCCTCACATTTGTAAAATCCCTACCAAAATAGGGGACTCATAGGCATTTTCTGTATATAGATGTACGGCTGGGTGGCCCGGTTCATCCATTTTTCATGTAAACCACCCTTTTTATGAACATGGCTGGACCCTTGTAAACCCTTTGGGACTTTTTCACCGTTTTTTTCACCCCTACACCCCTTTAGGGTTGTAAGCTTCAAGAGCAGGGCCCTCACACCTTGGGTCTCATCTGAAGTCTTTTAAAGTGTAAAAGTTGTATGTTTTTGGTACCCTTTGGAGTTCCCTTTCAAATTTTTTTTTTTTCTTGTTTTTTTTAAAAATTAGAAAATGGGCGAATTTCTCAAAAAAACGATTCGCCGACTTTTGCCCAATTTTTTGACAAAAAACCGTTTCGTCCCGAATTTTCCCTTTGGGGGAATCCGCATTAAAAAAAAGCTTTTTCTGGTGCCCGAAACGCCTGTAGGGGTGTTTTTAGAAACCCTTGTGCCCTGCTTAAAAAATGCAGAGGGGCTTGGTTTAGTCTTCATTTCAATGCTTGTTTTAGTATACCCCGCCATACTGCCGCCCCACTATTTGAATCACTTCACTCTAAAATTTCCCCGTGCACTTACAGGGGAAAAATGACCAAAAAAATTTAAACAGGAATGCAGCCCCGATAAAAATCATGGCAGGCCAGCTGGAAAAAACAAGTGTGGGCCCCAAGTCCTACCATAGCGCAAAGGAAAAACAGTATTTGGTTTCCGGGCCGCCTAGATCGCCCGACATTTAAAGGGGGGTAAAACCAGTTTGGGAAACCCCGCAAGGCCCAGCATCCGGCCCGTGTTGACCACTCACTGGTCAAAACACTTTCTCCCAGATGACATTTTGAAAAACCCCAGCCCAAAAGTCGGTGGGTTTGTCAAAACCCCAAAACCCCCGTTGGCATGGCCCGGGGGCGGTTGGGGGCTCTCACCTGTTTCAAACCCAACCCTTTTGTCCTGTTCATTTTCCCACAGCCAGAGAACTAAAATGTTCTGTGGCCTCTGCGCCAATTTCGTGAGGACAAAATATTTGGGGAACAGTGGGCCCCCAAAAAAGGTGAGGAAGACATCCCGGGTTTTTTGCAGGCGGGCAAATAGTGATGAAAGGGGAGTTTCCCAAAGGGGGGTTAGGGTTTTGAATGGTAGGGGATTGTACGCGGGCACCCTTGAGGTGGACGGCGGTGACAGGCAAACCCCTTTTCGATTTCACTGATCGACTTTGGGGGCCCGGATTTAAGGCCCAAACCCAAAGGGTGGGAAAGGTAAGGTTCCTAGTTAAACAAAGGGAAAAAAGGCCCCCCAAAAGGAAAAATTTAAAACCCACTTCCCTGCCTCCTTGTGCCCCTTTTCTCCCCTTTGGTGAAGTGGGCCCCACACGGTGCCCACCCTCGACTACCCATTTTTCCCCGGGCCCCGGAAGCATTCCGTTTTTCTACTTTTAAATTTTTAGGGACGGGGGGAAAAGGGGAAAGGGGGATTTGGACGACAGACAATCTGGGGGTTTTTGGACAGTAGAAAAGTTAAAGTTGGGATGGAGAAAGTAATGTTTGGGGTAAACAGCATACTGCTGGTTTTTGAAAACCTTTTGATTTTATGAGGGTGACCCAGACCAACAGGTACAAGGGTTTCATCATTATCCCTTGGGAGAAGAGAGGGCAGCTTGCGTGTCAGGGAGTGGTGCAAAAAGTAAGTCGGGGAGTGTGGGGTGGGAGTCAGAAGGGGGGCGCGGGCGAGGTTGGGGCCAATTTTGGGCCCACGATTTAGGAAACCCCCAATTTGCAGGTCCCGAAAGTGCGGCAAAAGGGGGCCAACCCCGGTCAGGGCGGTAACAGTCAGTCAATGGGGGAGCTTTGGTGGTAAAAATTTACCTACTTGGCGGTGTGGGGGAGTTTTTTTTGCAGATGCCGAGGAGGCGAACTTTTTAAATTTTATGGGAGAATCTGGGACGAAAGTTTAAGCGGGACCAGGGGGCCTTCGTTGGCAAAAACAGCCCTACATCAACCTCATGCAGGGTCGCCCTAGTGTTTCAGGGTGTGGTGGTCCATCCTGCCCAACAGCATAGCGGGCCCGTGGCACAAACCCCGCCCTTTCAGGCAGTTTAAGGGGTTCATTCTAGGGGCCAGATACGGGGCCCGCAGTCGTTTCCCCCGGAGATTGCCAAGAGGTTTGGGGAGTATGCGTCTAGCCATCCCCAAGTGCAAAGTGACCGTGCCCCCTGTCCAA
>JAODAL010007418.1:0-125323 GCA_025379985.1 Phyllomedusa bahiana
GGTTTCATTTAACAATTGGTATTCACTTAGGTAAACTTGCCATACGCCAGTCACTCCTGAATGCTATTGCCAAATCTTCCTGTCTAAAGGTACATTTATACATGATGCATAGAAAACATGCAGAAAAAATCTATAAATATATTCAATTTTGCCACAATTATGGTTGCATCTTTTTGAAGAGACAGTTGTTGGTTACAGTAGCACTCTTGGCTGTGGTGGGTATTTCATTTCAGGAGCTTTCCAAGATTTTTGGAAAATCCCTTATAAACTGGAACTGCTTTATTAAAATAAAAATGAACCTGTACTCATTTTTCTTTCACCGCCTTTGCAGGACCACTGGAACTCCAATGTGCTCTGCCGGTCACTCAACAGTGATGACCCATTTAAGCTCCTGTGACCATGAACCAATGACTAGATTAGCTGTCATTGCTCGCATGCACAGCCCTTGAGTACGGGCTCATTTTGTATTTTTATAGCAGTAGGAAATCTGTGAAAGCCACTTAAAGCATCAATTAAAAGGGTTGTCGCACTACGTTGACTCATCTTACCTCAGTCCTGATTTCTTGGTTTCACTTTGAATTCAGGGGCGTGTTTACTGGCTTCTACTAGGCTACAGTAGAAGCCAGGTCTGTAGCTATAGCAACCCAGTACTGGCAGCCTATCAGAGGAACAAACAGGTCTGTAGCTATAGCGCCCCTCAGGAGCTGATGCAGCCCATAAAAAAAGAGGGGATATCTCAGAATAGATAGGACACTGTTAATGGACATATATTGCAAAGTGACTTGTTTTTGCAAGATCTTTGACATAAAAAGCAATCCTTGTAGTGAGACAACCTCTTTAAGTAAAATAAATGGGGGGAGCTGACACTTTTGCACTTTTATTCAAACTTTTAAGATTGTGTGTTAATTTTTTTTTTGCTATTACTTATATTTAGTTTTTTAATTAGCAAAACTGAATAGTGGGTTCAAAATAATTAGTAGTAATTCAATGAAGTTAGTAAAAAAAAATTTAGTTTACAATCAATTTGTAATTGTCACGACCAGTTGGGGCCAGTAGGTACTAACATGTCAATCGATGGGTAGCTGTTGATCCTCTGGGTCACCGCAAGTGTAGATTGTGGTATAGCGGACCACGCCAGTGAGCAAAGCCTAAAGGGCCCTCTGGTCTTCACCGGAGCCCGCCGCAAGGCCAGACAGACTTCACTGTGGGGAACCCCCATGTCGCTATCCCTGACGTGGCTACTCGCGATGGTAGCCGAAGTGCAGGTGATAGAGTCCTGGCAGATATCAAGCAGGTATAGCGGCAGAATACAGCAGAACAGAGGTACAGGAACAGCAACCTGGACACAGCGGGGTTAACTGAAGAGTGGAAGCTGGTCCCAGACAAGTAGCTGACAGGCAACCGGTATCAGGGCAGCAGATAACAGCAGAATGCAGGAACCTGGGTATAGACAGACAGGTAAGACAGTAGGAACAGCAGGGTTAAATATACACAGAGACAGCCAGACAGCCAGACAAGACAGACCAGACAGGCAAAACAGAAGGGTTGACCATACACCAGGTCACGAAAAAAAGAATTTGGGTGGCACGCCAACGGTAAATGTTTGCATTCTTGTAGATGGGTGCTGGTCAATACTGAAAATGTGGTCACATAATAGAAATTAATAGCACACCATGTAGTTTGATACAAAATTATCGTATCATTTATTATGGGTGTTTCCACTAGCTCCAGACAAAAATGTGTACAAAGAAACAGTGACTTGTATGTTTTTTAACGTTTCGGTCGAGGACCTTTTACAAAAATACCCCAATACTAATTGTGACGAAAACAGCCTAGTCCGCCGGCCCGCTTGAGGGACGACGGCCTGACTTGGGACTGGTCTAGTGCTGAGTTAGTCTTAAGACCCCAGCAGCAAAACCCACTGCTGGCAGTCCTTAGTGTTTAGGAGTACGGAACGCGCACTCACAAACACTATTGTCTTGATCCCACCGCTGCCACCAATATGTGACGAAAACAGCCTAGTCCGCCGGCCCGCTTGAGGGACGACGGCCTGACTTGGGGTGTATCTCGATGTTGCGCTGCCCACTAGGGGGAGCTCAAGGTCAGCCAGATACTGTTCCACTTTTAACCCTTGCCCACACTGGCACAGGGAAACAACACTGCTGCCACCAGTTCGTCGCTCCTTCGTAGTATAAGACTGGTCCGTTACCGACTTATAGCAGGGTCAGGAACCAACCCTTGGGTAACTATATACTATAGACCGAGAATTAGGCGTGTGAGTCCGTTGATCAAGACAGACTAACTCAGATTAAAGTTTATAGATTTAATTAGCCTTGAAGGGCACACTAGACAGGTAATATGTACAAGATGGATAATAATATACAGGTCAGAGAGAGGTGCAAATACAATTATGGATTACAGACAAAAGGCAGTTAAAATAAGTCAAGTTACCTTGTTGCTTGGGGCCCGGCCGCATGGGGGGCATATGTGGCCTGGCTGCTGCGTGCGGATGTCCTGGAACTGTTCTTAGGTGGCCCCCCCTCCTGGATCAACAGGAAGAGCCACCCCTGGCTCCGGCTTATATCTGTGAGGGGGCAGCCCACTTGGCAGCCCCCTACACACCCCTGGGACGGTCTATGAACTCCTCCCACTCAGGTCATGCAGTTTCTGATACAAACCCAAAAATGGACTATAACTCGGCAGGCATGGAACAGAACCGAAGCCGGTGGCACCATCAGAACCATCTGGATTTTTCCTGACGTCCTGGATATGAGCAACGCCTATCTTATGGACCCTGTAGGCCCGGTTTGGATATCTCAGTCCCCATGCGTCCTGGGAACCTGGAAATGGGAGATGGGGTGCGTGGGGAGAGTTCCAATATTTGAGATATGAACTCGCCATGGACCAGTTATGAGCTGGTCGCCCTATAAATCGATATGAAAATATCGGAGACGACCCGACTGGGCTGAAATTGAGCAAAGTCTTTGAAGCTTGCGAGCTTGGACCAGCATTTGTTCAGTGTGCTAATTAGGTTACATGAGGATCCTTTCATGGGTTGACCCCATGCTGTGGCGACTTCCTACAGAGGCATTGGGGAAGAGAGCTCTGCTGATTAACATGTAAATTGAGCTTGTCCTGTGGTGGGGGAAGCTGTGTTCTGACTAAATTAGATGGTTGGGGGGAGGGAACTGTCAGTGGGGGATGCAGTGAAGTGAATTCTTCCTCACACTAATCTTCTATTATATATGATTATATCTATTGTTTCTGACAACAGTCCACGTTTGTTTTGGACCCCATTCCATCATATACTGTATCTTCTATTAGAATTGTGTATACATCCCTTTTACCACCTATTATACGTAGCCAGATCTATTTCTGTTAGTCATGCTATCCAGCAATTTACAACAAAGTGTATATATTGTAAATATTATTATTACTGCACACTCTGTATTATGTGATTACACTGTATATGTCCTGATTATTCATGTTTATTTTGTATTTGTTTTTTAGTGACTTTCTGAAAAAGTGCCTCGACTGAAACGTCAAAAAACGTATACAGTACAGACCAAAAGTTTGGACGCACCTTCTCATTCCAACAGTTTTTTCTATTTTCATGACTATAAAAATTATAGATTCACACTGAAGGCATAAAAACTATGAATTAACACATGTGGAATTATATACTTAACAAAAAAGTGTGAAACAACTGGAAATATATCTTATATTCTAGGTTATTCAAAGTAGCCTCCTTTTGCTTTGATTACTGCTTTGCACACTCTTGGCATTCTCTTGATGAGCTTTAAGAGATAGTCACCTGAAATGGTTTTCCAACAGTCTTGAAGGAGTTCCCAGAGATGCTTAGCACTTGTTAGCCCTTTTGCCTTCACTATGCGGTCCAGCTCACCCCAAACCATCTTGATTGGGTTCAGGTCTGGTGACTGTGGAGGCCAGGTAATCTGGCGTAGCACCTCATCACTCTCCTTCTTGGTCAAATAGCTCTTACACAGTCTGGAGGTGTGTTTGTCCTGTTGAAAAATAAATGATGGTCCAACTAAACACAAACCGGATGGAATAGCATGCCGCTGCAAGATGCTGTGGTAACCATGCTGGTTCAGTATTCCTTCAATTTTGAATAAATCCCCAACAGTGTCACCAGCAAGGCACCCCCACACCATCACACCTCCTCCTCCATGCTTCACGGTGGGAACCAGGCATGTAGAGTCCATTCGTTCACCTTTTCTGCGTCGCACAAAGAAACGGTGGTTGGAACCAAAGATCTCAAATTTGGACTCATCAGACCAAAGCACAGATTCCCACTGGTCTAATGTCCATTCCTTGTGTTCTTTAGCCCAAACAAGTCTCTTCTGCTTGTTGCCTGTCCTTAGCAGTGGTTTCCTAGCAGCTATTTTACCACGAAGGCCTGCTGCACACAGTCTCCTCTTAACAGTTGTTGTAGAGATGTGTCTGCTGCTAGAACTCTGTGTGGCATTGACCTGGTCTCTAATCTGAGCTGCTGTTTACCTGCAATTTCTGAGGCTGATGACTCGGATGAACTTATCCTCTGCAGCAGAGGTGACTCTTGGTCTTCCTTTCCTGGGGCGTTCCTCATGTGAGCCAGTTTCTTTGTAGCGCTTGATGGTTTTTGCCACTGCACTTGGGGACACTTTCAAAGTTTCCCCAGTTTTTGGACTGACTGACCCTTCATTTCTTAAAGTAGTGATGGCCACTCGTTTTTCTTTACTTAGCTGCTTTGTTCTTGCCATAATAGAAATTCTAACAGTCCAGTCAGTAGGACTATCAGCTGTGTATACACCTGACTTTTGAACAACCAAACTGATGGTCCCAACCCCATTTATAAGGCAAGAAATCCCACTTATTAAACCTGACAGGGCACACCTGTGAAGTGAAAACCATTTCAGGTGACTACCTCTTGAAGCTCATCAAGAGAATGCTAAGAGTGTGCAAAGCAGTAATCAAAGCAAAAGGTGGCTACTTTGAAGAACCTAGAATAGAAGACATATTTTCAGTTGTTTCACACTTGTTTGTAAAGTATATAATTCCAAATGTGTTAATTCATAGTTGTGATGCCTTCAGTGTGAATCTACAATTTTCATAGTCATGAAAATACAGAAAACTGTTGGAATGAGAAGGTGTGTCCAAACTTTTGGTCTGTACTGTAAGTCACTGTTTCTTTGTACACATTTTGTCTGGAGCTTGTGGAAACACCCATAATAAATGATACAATAAATTTGCATCAAACTACTTGGAGTGCTATCAATTTCTACTATGCATACACCAAGGTCAGACACTCGGACCTTAATGACCTGACCAGGAATAGAGGCAGGAAGTTCCTTATATACCAGGAGGTTGTAGGTCATTGAACAGGTAATTGGGACACTGTCCATTTAAATCCAGTCATAGTAAAAGGTAGAACCCTATAAAACTTGAAAATCTTTAATTATCTTCATTTAAAACCACAGACATTAACCCGTCCGAAACAGTATGTCAGAGCAAGAGAGCATTTAGAAGGCAGAATACTCAGAGTTAGTTGCGGCCGCCCGTGCCGTTCAAACATAAGTTTATAGGTACGCTCCCAGACCAGCGAGAGACCATGTGCAAACTTAGACGGCAACAGGAAGCAGGAAAGTACACAACAAACAAGGGACATGGTAGGGACTGGAACAAACACAGGCAAATAGAAGGGATATAGACCGTGACAATTATTCATTATTCGTGGCATTAGGCTGAAAACATACACTTTTTGATGTAATTTAATATGTACTTTTTTAAAAGGCAAAGCCAGAACTGGATGCAGGAGGAAGACGAGGTATAAGTCCTTCCTAATATTCAATATTCCTTTTGAATCTACTCCTCAAAAAACAAAAACTGTATGTATTAAAGTGGTTTTGCCAAGACGGCTGTTCCCTACCTCACACGCTGCCGCTGGTCCCCTGGGTCTTGAGATCTGGGCATTCTCTGCTTGGGTAGTTTTAAAAAAACCGCCCTCCAGACGGCACTTAGTGACGTCATCACTCTGCGAGTCGTGCGCGCTGCTGCCTGCATCTGAGAGCTTAAAGGAGTTGTCTCATTACAGGCTTTCAGCCCACTTCAATGCTTCTGGCAGCAAAGGATTTTTGAATTGAGGGGCGTGCTTCTTGTCTGCCTCTTCTCCTCCCTCTTCCCCCCTCCCTCAGCACTAGACATCTCTCCTCCCTAACTTCTATACAGCAGGGGGAGGGGAGGAGGGGGTTTGCTGCCAGAGTTGACCCTGTGTGTGCCTGCCTAGGTCTGTTGCAGGCTGCTAGATCAGCTGCACTGTCAGCTCCACGGAGACAGGAGAGGGCTGATCTATGAGTGTGGAGAGGTCTGTGAAGCTGTATATACTAATAGCAGAGCAGAGGGGGGAGTAAAGGTTCCCATACCCCCTGCTTAGCATACAAATCTCCACATCTCCAGCAACAACAAACAAATCCTGTCAGAACAGACACAGGGCAGCTGTGAAGTGAGTTACTATAATCACGATGTGTCACTAATACAGCAGAGCAGGGAGGGATATGAACCGTTCCCATGCCTCCCTGATCTGTTCTATTAGTATAGTCAGAGCTCCACAGACACATCATGATTATAGTAACACACTTCATTGCTGTCACATTTACTGACTACAGATTAGCCTCATCTCTGCTCTCCTCAATCTGTGTAGAGAGCAGGAGGAAGCAGGCAAACACAGGGTTAATCCAGGCAGCATAGACACAGAAGCCAGAGCCCTCCCCCTCCCTCCACTACAGAAGCATACTGTGCAGGAGGGGCTCTGTGCTCTGACCTGTATTCAGAAGGTGATGAGTCATCATCAAACCTGACAGCCAGTGAGATAAAGATCAGCAGGTCAGTGGCTATTGTGATTTCAGGAGCTGATGCACTACTACTAACAGGGGTAACTCAAAATCAGTAGGACATTTGTAATGAGCATATATTGCAAAGCTGCTTGTTTTTTAAAGATCTTTTAATTAAAACCCAATCATTGTAGCGAGACAACCCCTTTAAAGGGAGAAAGACCCAGAATGTAGGAAAACGTAGAAGACAAGGAGTAAGGGAATGGAGCAAGGAACTAGAACTTAGAAAAGCGTAGACATGCAATAAGGGAGCGTGGCTAAGAATCTGGAGAACAGCCAAGCACAGCCAATATCCTCCAAGCACAGTCCCTGAAGATTCTGTTCGAGCAGGAAGGAAGGGTGAAGTGAGGAGCCCACAGACTGTCCTGGCCGGGCAGGGGAGCTACTGCGCATGTCAGGCCGTGTGTCAGGACGTGCTCATTCCCGAAGGGGCTTCAGAGGAAGAGTAATGAACCACGCAAGCGCGGCCAGACAGGCAGGAGGCTTAGAACAGGTCGGCTCCAATGACAACCAGCTGTACACAATGATAAGGTAATGAAGGCTGCAGCTGTGGCACCTTACACTTTTTTTAATGACATGCAATTAGGAAAGTGCTAGACTTATGATTTCTAAGCATCCCACGTCGACTTTACATGGTGGCAAAACCCCTTTAAGTCCAACCTCACAGGTTTCTTACACAATTTTTTCACCTCTGGTTCTCCTGTTATTCCTTCTGATTCTTCCCTGAGCTGGCAATTTGCTTCTGCAAGCATTTTGCTATGTCTACACAGCAATGTTAAAATGCCATCCAAAATCTGACGGCATTTTAACACTGCTGGACCGTGGCTTTTGGTGCAGATTTGTGCTAAAAACCGTGGTCAGTTTTTGGAATTGCCTTTGGCCCCATACATTGAATGTAGGGGAACCCGACAGCAATCCCGCAGAATATGCGACATGTTTTAAAATCTGCCAGAATCCGTCAGATTTCAAAACCGATCATAAAAAATTGATGCTGTGTAGATTAGAGCACAGATTTTTAGTGCCGTCTATGCAGCACTGTGTACCGTATTTAGAATCAGCCGAGAATACCGTGCGGTGTACAGTAGACATAGCCTTACAGACCACAGTAGTTAATAAGGAGGATTTTCTTCTGTTCACAATGGCAGAAAATGATTGACACTTCAAAATTTCACATAAGGCAAAAAAACTTTAAGTGGCACTATATGCTTGAACATTCAAAAACGTAATTTTAATGGTATGTCCCCACAGCAATGGTTTTCAGTCGGATTTACAGATGCTTTTCGATTTGAAACCGACTGTCAACCTTTTTCGATGACTTAAAAAGAAAATCCGTGCAATAGTTCACACTGCACGGATTTTCTGCCGGACGTTTTGTTACACTGCCACAGTAATAAAAAACTTCATTCTTAAACATCAACAGTGCAATGTGAAGTGGGACGGCTGAATTCGCAAAGGCTGCCCCCCTTTCTGTGGAAAAAAACAACGAAATACTGTTTGGAGAATCCGATCGGTATTTTGTCGTTAGCATACCCTAAGGGCTTGTTCACACAGCGTTTACACTCCGTGTTACAAGCGCTTTTAGGATCCTTCATGGGGTCCGCTCTGTCGGATCTAAAAAATTAGCAGTGAGATTATCACTGCTCGCTATGACGAACACGCAGCAGCATTCAGATGAGGGATCGCCGCTGCATGCAATTCTTTTCAATACGAAGCCGAGCTGCGCTTTTGAAACACGCAGCGGCGATCCCTCATCTGAATGCCGCTGCGTGTTCGTCATAGACCGCAGTGATAATCTCACTGCTAATTGTTAGATTCGTCTTGGGGACCGACAGAGCGGACCCCAAGACGAATACTAAAAGCGCATGTAACACGGAGTGTAAACTCCGTGTGAACAAGCCCTAACAGTCTTTAAAATGCAACAGTTACAATTCTTTCACAGGTCCCTGTTGACTTCACAGGGTCGTCAGGCTTGCTTTAACTTCACATAGACCCATTAGACAATGTTTCCTCCACAATGCTTTCCAGGACTTGTCACATCTAACTAGTAACTTGCAAGTTCACAACACCAGTTATTGTATAAAATCAGTTGGAAGATCACTACACTACCACGCTTTGAAACTCCTGGGTCCTGAAGCAAAGAATGAAATATAGACCCCAGTTACCATGTTTATTTACAATACTGGTGTCTTCTTATGTGGCAGAAAAAGGCTTTAGGGCCCTCTAGACTGATGGGCCCAGTAGTGGCTGCTACCTCTGCAGCCCCTATAGCTACGCCCCTGCTCTGTCCTGAGCTGATGATTCCCACACCCCTAGGCCTGAGCCCTCTTCAGGCTTGCAATGCACTCAGCCCATGCTGCTTTGGGGACAAGTCACACTGCTTTGAGGTCAGAGTTCTGATAGCTATCGTCTTCCATAAGTATCCAAGCCACCTACTTTCAAGTGTCCATTCACTATCTGACACTCTTCAAGCCTTGCCTAATTAGTTAAAACCTGATTCACTAATATTGTACTGTACTTTTTTGCTGAATTTTGGTCTAGATTCTGTAACTGAAACAAGTATGAGGTGCATGAATGTACCCTAAGGCCCCGTCCATATGACAGATATCAATGGAATGGCTAAAATCTTCATGAAATATGCACCCAAAATATTTGTACATGAATTGCATGTGCATTGTCCAAAAACAATAGGCATGAATTTCACTGTAACTGCAAAATCCAAAAAAAGCCCCTAAAATCCACATGCGATAAGCAGGTACGTTAGTGAAAAAATCCCAGTCAAAAACGCATTGGACGACGTGGATGTCAACAACCATTTCCTCCTACTTCTCATCACATCTCCTAAAACTAAATGTGGAGAAAACAGAACTCATCATCTTTCCACCATCCAACTCTACCCCTGCCCCTGATCTCTCTATTACAGTCAACGGCTCTACACTTTCACCGGTCCCACAAGTCCGCTGTCTTGGGGTAATCCTAGACTCTGCTTTATCTTTCAAACCACACATCCCAACCCTCACCTTTGCCTGCCGCCTCCACCTGAAAAACATCTCTCGCATCCGCTCGTTCCTCGGCTATGACACTACAAAAATGCTGGTCCATGCCCTTGTCATCTCCCGCCTAGACTACTGCAACATCCTTCTCAGTGGCCTCCCAGCTAGCACCCTCGCTCCCCTCCAATCCATCCTTAACTCTGCTGCCCATCTTATCCACCTCTCTCCTCGCTACTCTCTGCCCTCTCCCTCTGCCAATCCCTTCACTGGCTTCCCATTGCCGAGCAAATTCATTTCAAGCTACTATCCATGACCTACAAGGCTCTCCATGACCTCTCCCCTCCATACATCTCTGCCCTAATTTCCAAATATCTCCCCCCACGCACTCTCCGCTCCTCACAGGACCTTCTCCTCTGCTCTCCCCTTATCAGCTCCTCACACAACCGTCTCCAAGACTTCTCCCGTGCTTCACCCACACTCTGGAACTCACTGCCCCAACACATCAGACTCTCCTCCACTTTCACCAGCTTCAAAAGCAACCTGAAAACCCATTTCTTCAGGCTTGCCTATAACCTTCACTAAACTTGTCACTACTTCCTCCACAGACATGTCTGCCCCTCACCCCTGTCTCTTTCCCCCTCCTTGTAGATTGTAAACCCTTGCGGGTAGGGTCCTCTCTCCCTCTGTCGTGCCAATTGTCATTATCCCTTATCACTGTACTCGTTTGACTTATGTAATGTATGTAACCCCCTCGAATGTACAGCGCCCTGGAATCAATGGCGCTTTAAAATAAATAATAATAATAATAATAACAGAATCCGCATGGATTCCGTACTTAAATTGTACTCGTCTTGTGAACATCTCTGGAAAATTCTTCTCATTTTCCCTTCCTCAACTTCCACTTTAGGTTGGCTTGTACACATACACTGCAATTTTGAATGCCAAAGCTAAAAGTGGATCCAGAGGGGGATGTATATTTCTCGTTCTTTTTGAATCTTCTTCTGTCTTTGGCTCAAAAAATGTAATAAAAAAAACCTACTTTTAAATAGTTTTCCCAAAAATAAATACGTTCTGTGTGTGAAATCTCACTTGACAAACATACAGTAACACTTGTGTGGCATGTTTCCTTAAGTTTTTTGTTTGTAAACACCATTGTTCTTTCCTCCTTAAAAACAATGTGTAAATGCGTTTTGCATTTTTGTGGTCTTTTTTACATTACAAATCACATGATTCAGAGTTATCACTGAATCATATGCTCTATGAATCACATGATTTAGATTGAAGAAACCATCCAAACAGAAAAAATACCACTAAAAAACACATGTAGCTAAACACATATTTTGCAAATACACTGCAAGCCTCAGAAAGAAAAGGTAATATATCACCAGTTCTAATATGGACCAAATACTGATAAATGTTTTTTTCCTTTTAACTTCCTACTTTAACATAAAATTTTTATTTCATTTTATTTTTTGATGGCTTCCATCCTGCCTGACTGCTTTTACTGATCAACATGGGCCATGAAGACATGTAGTCTCAAGATGACTTCTTGGATCAGTATTCTAGACATCCTCTGTGACCTGAAGATAATTAGGGGGGGGGATCATCTATTTTGAATGGTGTGATACTCTTATCTATATACAGGTGTTACCTCTTATTTCATCTTTTTTTACAATTATAAAATGGCTGCTATTTTTAGGTAAATAAAGGTAAAATAACAAACAAAACTCTTAAAAATATGCTTCAAAACGTAATTAGGCTGTGCACATCTAAAATATACTTTGAAAACGTAAGCATAGGTGCACACTGAAAAGGCAATAGCATACATCTAATACAAATAACAGTGGCACACTAAAGACTAAGTAAAACCTCAAGGTATAGAGGAATATTGGAAATGCATTACTGCTAAGGAAAATATGAAAAAACCTGGGACTCTTAGTTTACAGTTTTTGATCAAAGATTGTATTAAGCTCACCTCCCAAAACGTCAATGTTAATGTTAAAAATATGCTTAGCTTAAAAACTTCGGTTCAACAATAAGTTATTTTTTGATTACACATTTTATGTTATTTTACTACTTATAAATACACATTTACTTTGAATCATCATTTTCTCAGAATAATAACTTATTATTTTTTTCTGAAGACTGAGGAATAGTTTTGTAGTTTGTTTTTGTAAGCTGAAGTCTAGTTTCTATTATATTATTTTGGGGTACATATGATTTTTTGATAACTTTTCAATAATTGTGTACAATGTGCACAATAAATAAGGTTATATTTTAATAGACTGGGCTTTTATAGATGCAGCAATACCAGTTATGTTTAATTTTTTATCGGCAGAGGGATGGAGCCCCCTTCCTGTGTCTAACCACTTAGATGTGTCTTGTAGGTCAAATGTAGTTTTTCCAATTCAGGCAATCTCTGAGTTACAAATATTCAACTTACATAAGAGTTGTACTTAAGAATGGAGGCTACTGTTTAGCATGACTTAGAGTATATAAATACCTAAGAATGCCCCTTATGCTAGCTGGGTGGTTACATTAACTA
The DNA here is from genome assembly GCA_025379985.1 of Phyllomedusa bahiana. Lineage (NCBI taxonomy): Eukaryota > Metazoa > Chordata > Amphibia > Anura > Hylidae > Phyllomedusa > Phyllomedusa bahiana. The sequence goes on from JAODAL010007418.1 coordinate 12,426, forward strand.
TATTTATTAATTGCCTATGGCAAAAATGATCAAATTTGCCAACTATCACCCAAATCAGTTCACTACATTTTATATCTTTTAAGTATTAAAATGAATCCAAGCTAATATGTGCATCTGAATGATAGCTTAATAATTAGTTGACAACACTATTTTATACCTATCAACACTAGTATCTGCATTACACTAGTGAGAAAGATCAATCACATTGAACTCCCACCCCACCTCTCCCAACACGTTTTGCCACTCTGATGACATCCTTTAGGGATATGCAGGTCAATTTAGTAATTTTTTGCTATAGGCAATTTGTAAGTATAGTCAGAGCTCCTTTAACAGCGTTGCATGCTATTTGTTGAAGCCGCTTGCACACGTGCCACCAAACTTTCTCCAGATGAGACCAGAAGAAAGCTAAATGTTGCAAGTATATCTGCGGTTGCAACATTGGCACTTGTAGTATCTCACTTGATTGCTGCACAATAGAGAGTTACTGGAGGACAGCAAACCTGGGCACATTACTGCGGGAACAGCCCAAGTTAAAAGTGGTTTACCTGAGCCTGAGTTGTCTTAGTGGAATTAGAAAGCACAAAATTTATGACCCGCAGTAGAACAGGTTCATACATTCCGGTGCATTCGACACACTTTAAAGCTATTTAGAACTGGCCTCTTTTTGCCTAGATCATACATGTCACCCAAAGTGTCTACCCCCTGTCTCGCCAACACCCCCAAAAAATTATTTGTGTGGTTATAGTTGCACTTTTGCATTTTTGTTTTTTGTTAAAGTTTGCACTGTACAGTTTAATTGACATGTTATCTGTATTCTATGGGTCAGTAAATATAAAAGGACCAAAAAATACAGCCACATTAGCATCGCATGTCACCACTGTATAGTGACTAATACTATCATAATATTACTGACCAAACCAGTATACCAAGACCAACATAACCAATAACAATATACAGACAATATAATACCACTATATACTACCATATAATGACTAATACCACCATATTGTTACTTATTAAATCAATATACCAAGACCAATATTACCAGTAACCACAACAATATACAAAGACCAAATAATACCTGCACATATCACCTTATGTCACCACTATATATTGACTAATACCACCATACTGTTACGGACAAAATCAAAATACCAAACCAATATTGACATATAACAACAATATACAAAACCAAATAATATAACCAACGTAAAGAAACTGAATAAAACCATTGTATTGCACACAGATAAGTGACTACAGTGCAGTTAGATTCAGGGACTCATAGGTGATGTCTTCTCTGATAGGAGTTTTTTACTTTTTTTTCTCCATCTGGTCCATTCCATCATGACGTCTTCTCCCGGCCATGACTCATCCCTGCAGAATTTATCACACAAACATCTTAGAATTCTCACTTTTCCAGCTCTGTAAAAACTCTCCATTTACAGCATCCCAAATGGTAATAATTCCCACTTGGTGCCCTAGACAGAAATTGTACCCCAAATAGTGAAAGTACCCAGAATCCCTGGTACTGTGCCATTCACTACACTGTTTGTGCATTCATGGGACACACAAACAGTGGACACAGACTCACTTGCTGGCTGTCATGGACTCTTGCCGTGACAGCTGACAAGAGTAGATTAACAGTGGCGCAGGGGAAGTGTCATAATACACTCCCTTGATGTCATTGGTTGCAGGGGGCTTGCCCCACCCTTTCAGCTAGACTATACAGTCTAGCCATGGCGGCAGCAGCAGCAGAGGGAGCTAGGTGACCTCCCAGGTTACCATCAGAAGGCAGACCATCTAATGTCATTATCTGCTTCTGGGGTAGCTGCAGGCTGGTATTTTTAGGGTTGGAAGGCGCCAGTATCAATGGACCTTCCCATACGGATATTATCAGGCTATAGCTGTTGGTTTTACCTTGGCTAGTTCTGAAAAATGGAGGGGGACCCCACATGTTTAATTTTTAAATAATTTATTCTTTTAAGATTTTTAATAAAGGATACAAAAACAAAATGACCTGAGGTCCCCCATTTTTAACCAGCCAAGGTAAAACCAGCACCTGCAGGCTGATATTATTTAGATGGGAGGCTGCATGAATAATGGTCCTTTCCCACCCTAGAAATGCCAGCCTGCAGCCACCACAGAAGCAGACCATCACATTAGATGGTCTGCCTTCTGATGGTAACCTGGCTGTTTCCGGTACCCTTGGTGTGTTAGGTACTGGGGTAATAGTTACAGGGGGTTAGTGTCAGCCTTGTGGTGATGAAACCAAGCCCCAGTAAAAGTATTGGAGAGGTGTCTGGAAGAAAATAAAAAAAAAAATCCCACAGAAACAAAAGAAAAACAATTTATTTAAACACTTCCCACCACCAGCCTCCGTTGACCATTTTAATTTAGAAATAGATGCAATGCTGGTCCGACATAGTCCAATGAGTCCAATAGTAATAATATTACTCATCCACAGCGGGCCACAGCCGCACCACAATATCTGGAGGGTTGATCCTCTGTCTCTCTGTAGGAGATTGTGCCTATACGCTGTAGCTGTACATCCTCTCTTAAAACCTCCTCAACCCTAGCTATCGCCCCATAGTCCCCCTACACCCTTTAGTACTCCATGGGTGTACAAAGGTGGGAACAAATAGAGAGGTGCTGGAAAATTGAAGTCTAAGAACAAATGGCGAGCTAGAACAAAGGGAGAAAAGAAAAGTGAACGACTTCCATCAGAAAAGACTTTACCTGTGAGTCACTGGAAATAACTGCACTGTAATCACTTTAATGTCTGCAGAGCCTGTGTACAACTGGCATTTGTTGCCCTTTCATGTAATGCTTTTGTTATTGCCCTGTCATTTTATACATCTTTAGGTAGTAAAATGGTCTCGCACACCTATAAGTGTAGTAGGTGCTCCCCTATAACATAACTCACATCTATTCCAGGCTGCAGGTACTCTGGTCCCCAGGACCCTCCTTCTGTCCCCCATTGTCTTCTGCTCTATATACCCCATATTATTGTATATATATATATATAAAATATGTCATTATGCTCTCCTATTCCCTTTTACCCTGATGCTTTTATATTGCTACATTACCACTATATCTTATTATCATCCTTCTCTTTTCTTTTCTAATTATCCTTGTTCCTTTTTATATGCCTCTTTTCCTTTTTCTATCTCTCTCCTATCCTTTGCCCTTTTCCCATTTCTTTTGCCTGTTTTCTATTTCCCTATTCTTCCTTCTCCCTTCTCCCCTCTAACCCATAATACTCTTCTTCTTATTTCTACTATTACCTCCTTACCCTTTTCACTGTGCAACTTATTATCCTAATTATATTTCCCTTATTCTAGATGTCACTTGATAAAGGCACAATTGCCGAAACATTGTGACTTGGGGTCAAACGTTACAGGCAATGCAACTCTCTTAAGCTGTTCCCCTCTGCTGTTTTACTGTAGGTGCAGATTGCATGGATATTTTAACTAGGAACATGCAAATATAACAAGATTTTTATGTAGGTATAAAGTGCGGAGAGAAGACTTTGTATTGGCATCCATACAGAGCCGTCTTAACAGAATTATGGGCCCCTGGGCATAGGACTGCATTGGGCCCTACTCACATACATCACATCACACTTGGCTATGCCTCGAGCCCTCCCCCCCCCCCCCATACACCTCCCAAGTACACCCATATTATGATGCCACTTACGTCTGGGCACCGGCAGCCTATAAGACTATTTGGCAGGGCAGGGAGCCTTTGGCTCCCTTCCCCACCATGGTTTTTAACTGTTTGCACATCTGAAAAACACATAAATAAGCAAAGCCAATCAAGGGATACAGGGTATGTTTCTTGTATTCCTGGGACATACATAGACCACTTGGGGCCCCTATACTCATGGGGCCCCTGGGCAACTGCCTAGTGTGCCCAATGGAAAAGATGGCCCTGCATCCATACAGTATCTTGTCTTTATTCCCCCACTGTCGTTTTGTAGTACTGGGATCCTGGGTTCAAATCCCCACAAGGACAACATTTACAAGAAGTTTTTATGTTCTCCATAGATTTGTTTGGGTTTAGCCCACACTCCACAACATATTGATAGGTTAATCTAGAATTCAGATTGTAAGCCCCAGTGGGTATAGGGACCAATGATAATAATGACAATCTTTGTACAGCACTATATAAATACAGTTGCAAAATCAATAATCACTGTGGAAACTGCAATGTTCTCAGCTCTGTACAACTGAATAGATTAGTATTGCCAGTAAGTTTTGACCTGTAGATGCAGCAGCAGAGACTACAGCACTTTTGTGGGATAAACTGGAGGGGAGACAAGGATTTTAAGGGCTTTTCCCATCTTAAATTTTCCCTGTCTAGGCCACTTGAGCTTGCAATTTTCCCCCCTCGAGGAAGGGGAAATACTGTAGTTGCTCAGGGTTTTTTCTTATTTTTTCCATTTTTATGGCATTCAAAAAATATCCAAACAAGATGAAAGGGGGGAAAGAGGTTCCTCTACTAAACCTCATTGGAAATTTCAACTTCTCTGTAATATCACTAACTCTCAAATCCTCTTCAAAACTCTCTCCTTCTCTAAATCCTATAATGGCTATGAAGCCATTTCTAAAGAATTTTTTAAATCCCTTTTCTGCAGTTAAAAAAAAAAATTAACCCCTTAGGCCCCCCTTTACACGGCTTATTTGCCGACGGGTTGGGGCCGAATTCCGCCCGGATTTGCGCTCAATACGGCGCCAATCCGTCGGAGTCATGACGGTACATCACTGCTCATCATAGAGAACAGTGGATTTGCGGCTCCCATCTTATTCCATCGTCTGGGCAGGACATCCCCCGCTCAGGGGGGAGAGAAGTGACATCACATTATTTTACATTCGCGATGGGACGCTCCGTAAACAATGCATAGTCTATGGGGAACGTGGATAGCGGCCCTCATGACCCGACTTCCGCCCCTCCCCCTTCCTGCCCCTATTCAACGCGTATTGGCTGCCATCTAAGATTTTGACGCACATAATCCCCGTGAATAAAGCTGTGAATACGGCCTAAGGACCTTGCGGTTTTTTTGTTGTTGACATGTTCGTTTTTTCCTCCTCGCCTTCCCAGAGACATAACTTTTTTATTTTTCCACCTACATAAACATATGAGGGCTTTTATTTTGTGGGACAAAATGTACTTTCTATTGGCGTAATTCACCCTACTATAGAATATACTGGAAAAGCGCAAAAAAATTCCAAGTGGGACAAATTGTGAAAAAAAAATGTGCTTGAGCCATGTTTGCAGGTGTTTTGCTTTTACGGTGTTCAATCTTCGGTAAACATGATGTGTTCTCTGTATTCTACAGGTTGATATGCATCAGCCAATACCAAACATGTATAGTTTCCATTATGTTCTGGTGCCATAAAAAATTCCAAACATTTTCTATTTTTCAAATTTGCGTTGTGGTGCCATTTTCTGCGACCAATAACTTTTTTGCACTAACACGTACGGACTTGAGTAAGGTGGCATTTTTTATGGGCTGAAGCGTACTTTTTGTTGGTACCCGTTTGCAATAAATGAGATCTTTTTGATCAATTTTATTCCTATTTTTAAAGGACATAAAATAACCTAAAAACGCAATTTTGCAGTTTGGAATTTTTTTTCATCTACGGTATTCAGCGTACGGGAGAAATTATGTTATATTTTAATAGGTTGGACTTTTTTGGACGCGGCAATACCAAATATGTGTAACTTTTGTATTCTTCTATTTTTTGTATTTGTAAAATGGCGAGTCCCCATATGGCGCTTCACCACTAGGGGGCTTGATCGTTTATACAGCCTAATATTTGGCTGTACCAAGATGGCGGTTTCCCCACTTCCTGGCCGGGGCTGGAAGTAGGGAAATTCAAAACATGGCAGTGATGGAAGCCTTCATAAGGCTTCCAGCTGCCATGTTCAGTGATCAGAACCCAGCGATTGTGCGGTGCTGTTTCTCATTGATTTAGACGCTGTGGCCATCTTTGCAGCGGCATCTAAAGTGTTAAACAGCGCGAGCGGGCGGTGGCACCCCCGCGCTGTAGCCACCAGGTATTAGCTGCAATTAGCCAGCTGCTGTGTAGCGGGATCGCTCCAAAGCCCCTTAGTGACCCTGGGACGTACTCATACGTCCAGGGTTGTTAGGGGGTTAACAAAAGTAAAACATTCAAGACATTCATGACAATATTCTCAGGAGTAGATGTCTCATCAAATTCACCTTAGTGTCAGACCATGTAGTGTTCAAAACTGTTGCAAAAAAAAGCTACATGTCAGACCCCTCAAGCCTCAGTTAACATGTTAAATGTTTAGGTTCATGGCAGAACAATATGAAAAAGAGTGAACAAGTATAATTTGTTTGGCATGGTTGCCAGGAGAAAGTATTTTCTTTCTAAAAATAGCAAGGCAACATGGCTTGGAATGTTCCAACTTAAGAAAACATAAGACTTCTGGAACTTTGGACAGACAAGACCAAAGTGGAGATGTTTGGTCATAATGTCACATTTGGTGAAAAACAAACACAGCATATAAGCACGATATTGGAGAGATGATGATTTAGGGCAGAAGATTCCCTTTGCACTGTAAAAAGCTGTTTCAAAAAAGCCAAACACCTTTGGTCACTTGATTGCCTGGATTAAACATAGAGCTGTTTTCTACTCTACTTCCCATAACTTTAGGAGACATACTAATTCTAAAATATTTTTTTTTCCACTGGACAACCCCTTTAACCTCTTACCAACATGTGCGTACAGTTACGTCATGAGATTAGTAAAGGGGTATGAAGGAGGCTTACTCATTGAGCTAGCTCCATCAGCCAGGACCTGGTGCTACTAGCTGGCATCGGAGATAGTCTCTTTAGTTGCTAGGTTCACTCCCTCCACCCATATAACACACCCTTATAAACTCTGCTTCCCCCACCCATATAACACACCCTTGTACACTCTGCTCTCCCCACCCATTTAATAGACCCTTATTCACTCTGCTCCCCCCACCCATATAGCACACTCTCATAAACTCTGCTCCCCCACCCATATAACACACCCTTGTACACTCTGCTCCCCCCACCCATTTAATAGACCCTTATGCACTTTGCTCCCCCCAACCATATAACACACCCACACAGTTTGCATTTCTCCCATTTGTTTCATCATTTCAGGTTGTATTTATAATGGTTTACACCAATGCAGGTGTTCTGGTTACAAGGAGCTTGTGGAGGGTGGTGACAGTTCTCCAGGCATGAGAACTGACCATTGACATTACACCCTCCCACTGCTTACTCAGAATGAAAACGACTCAGGTGGGAGCAGGAACAAGGAGAGGGTGTGATGATGTAACCACTCTTCAGTGAGGGAAGACAAGCCTCCTGGGAGGAGTGCCCTGCCTCTGGATTTGAAAATCTAAGCTAGTGAAAAAGCTAAGATGAATGCAAACGCCTGTAGTGAGAAAACCCTTTTAAGGGGGCCATTTACATGGCGATATCTGCTATGTCTTAGGTATCTGTCGGGATATCATTATGAAAGGTATCCTGACAGATACCATAGCCATATGGATATTAATAGAGTGATACAAAAGATATTAGTACATCCAATCATTTAATTAACTGACCCCTGATGTGATGGCTGGAACAGGCTCATTCCTTGACCAGCACAAGCGCACACATTGCTCAATAGATGTATGCACCAGCAGCAAATCTCATCCATGCCATTTCCCCACTACAGGACATTGGGGGGGTAACAGCATGGACTACAGTCCCTTCTGAGCAGTCTTCGATTCCTCAATGTTATGATGTCCATGCCCTTTATTGCCTGACATGCAGTATAATATCACAGCAGAAATAGCTTGGACTATAGCTGCCACTGATGCGCTCAATGTCCATGAGTCAGCAAACAAGTTCCAGGAGCTTCAGAGAGCAGCGCATGTGCAGTAACATATTAGGAAGAAAGCTCAAGAGAGATCTGCTGCTGCGCATGCGCTGCTCCCTGAAGCTTCTGGTACCTGTTTGTTGACTTATTGACATTGATCCCATAAGTGAGAGCTCTAGTCCATGCTGTTTGAATGCAGGTTCAGACCAAATGGTTTCCTAGGCCATATCAGCCTTTTGGACTGTACATTCTCCACTCATGATGTGGACCAAAAAATAAAAGAGTTATGGCTCTTGGAAAAGGGAGGAGAAAATACGCCTTCATTAGCGCTATTGAAAGTATGTGCTGGCCAGCGTATACTTTCAAGGCGAGGCAGCTCTCTGCTTCGTGTACCTTTCTATTTCTCGTCACACAATGTACGTGTTGGCGCCAAGTTTCATACATGTCGCCCTTAATGTTAGATACTAAAGGGCACCTTTAAAAGTCTTGTAGTGTTTATTCCTCAAGGGGTCAGAGCTATATTGGTGACACAAAGCCAATATTTCGTTTTAATGTTATGGCTGATCGATGTATATTATAGTAACATTATATTATAATATATATATATATTTTTGTTTATATATATATATATATAATATTGTTATTATATTTATATATATATAAATAATTACTAATATTTTATTTATACTAATTTATGAAACAGGAATACTATTTCCATATAAAAGAAAAGCAGAAACATCCAATTCACCTGGGACTGCAGTTACGTTTACAGCAGTCTATAGTCAGTATACAATTTGCATAATATAAAATTGTATAAGCAGCTTGCAAACAGGATCTGAAGGCCTCTTGATCTTCATAAAATGATTAACTTCTTGGTACACCAGGGAGCTGCTGCTTTTGGAGTAGCCTAAAATGTAATTGAATGTACACTTTAAATAATAAAAGGAATTTGGGAAAAGTCCCAAATCTACAATGTATCATTCTAGTGCCAGAGCTTGGTAACACTACCTTGCAGACTTCAGAGTGACTAAGATATTAATCAGTGCCAGTGTTCACATGATGGAGTTGGTCGCCCCCTGTTGGTATATAACTAATTAGAAATGGTTCTGAAACAAAATCAGTCTTTTAAAGAGATATTATCGCTAACAAATGCTGTCAGTCTGAATATGCGAAAATTTTGCGTGTTTTAGGTCTGGCCTATGGCTTAATGATACATTGTACAGCACCTTCTATGGACACTCTTTATAATGCCCAGATAATACAATTATTTAGCATGCAAGTAAACATATCATTGCTGTAAGGTACCCAGAAAATAGACACTTGCCTAAATAATACAACTGAATCAATGGGCTAGTGAATGTAGCTACAGGTTCCTTTTCTTAGGTTTGTGCAACAAATGTAAGATAGTTTTATTTGGTTTATCTATATCTTCAGAATTGACACACAGCCAATACAGGTATTAAATTAATGGCAGATTTTACCAAACGTGGGGTATCCATTACCATCATCATTTAACCCATTGTAGGTCAGTTAAATAATCGTTTTCTTTTTACCTTATTTTAGGGAAGGAATCACTCAGTAAACAGTCTCAGAAAGCAGAACCTATCACCATGTTTCATTTATAGAATTAACATTACGTGCTGCCCAGGTCCACTATACCAGTGTTTCCCAACTCCAGTCCTCACGCCCCACCAACAAGTCAGGTTTTCAGGATTTTCCACAGAATGCACTGACAATGATATCACCTGTGCAATGCTAAGAAAAGCCAGAAAACATGACCTGTTGGTGGGCCTTGAGGACCTGAGTTGGAAACCCCTGTTCTATAAAATGTCCCTCTAGCAACTGTTTCCACTAGGAAATGCCTCTGTGATCTTTAGATAGCTATACAGCTTTATAAAGGGGATGTCTACCAAAAATGAAAAAAAAAAAAATCTCAGATAGCTTGGCTTGGTCTTCATTAATCTCCCTGTAAATGTTTTATGTGCCAATTTGTAGCTTTCCTGTGCTGTATGTAGCTCTCATTCTGTGTAGCTGAGCAGTGGCATTTTCAGTTTGGAAACAGCTTCCCTCTGTAAAACTACAAGTCCCTGGATCCACGGGCGTACCTATAACCATAGCAGCTGTAATAGGGCCCAGAGATTGAGGGAGGCCCACTCAGGTACAATAAAACTGCTCATTTTAGTAGGGAACAAGAAATTGGTGGCTTTCTGCTCACATGGAGGTATTATTTATCCCTTTAATTATTGTTACTTATGTTGCTTTTTTAGTTTATTGTCATTAGGAAGTGGAGGCCCATCTCATTTTGCTATGTGCTCCATGAATTCTAGTTACACCCCTGCCTGCTTCATTTGTTGTTCTCTTTCATGTTGTACACCTAATGTTGAAAATCAAGAGAGGCAGGACTAAAGGATTGTAGCTTCAAATGCTTTGGCATCTGATCTCCTGGGCTCAACACAGAGCTGTTTCCTGTATGCTGAGATATACAGACAAACTGGGGTTTCGGTCATCAAACAACGGATTTAGAACTGCTTGAAGCCCGCAGAAAATTTAAATGAAAGTATATTACAAAAGTGCTTAAGATTTATAATGCGATTTTTTTCCCTTAACAATCCCTTTAAGTTCTGTTCATTTGGTGCTGCATTCTATTCTGACAAGTTCCTAGAGCAGTCTCTGTAAGCGCTGGGAAGTGGAGGAAACTTCCGTTCCCTTGCGCTTAACTCTTTGATTGCCATGGTCAGTGACTGCAGCATTATCAAAGGGCATTCCTCTGCTCTATCCATTCATCGGGACTTCTGGTGACTGGATGGAGCCCAGGGAACGACTGTGCAGTCATCCCTGGGGACGTAGAGTAGCCCCAGGGCTGTCTGTATAGTGAGCCTGCAGTCAGGGCATACTGTGTGCTGACCTGACTGCAGCCTGTGTCATATGGATACAGAAGGTAATGTATACAGGAATATGCTAATACATTACTAAGTGTAAAAAAAAGTGTTAAATAGTTACCCCTTAAAAAAAATTGTAGAAAAAATAAAAGAAATAATAAAAGAAATATTTATTAAAAAAGTTATTGTTCATACATTACACACACAAAAAAACCCTACATATATTAGGTATCTACATAACCATAATAAACTGTAAAATTCATCTAACAGATTATTTAGTGTGAAATGTGAATGGTGTTAAAAAAAATAAATAAATAAATAATAATAATAAAAAAATAATTCTGCAGTAAACATAAACTATGCCCCCCAAAATACAACTTCTCCTGCATAAAACAAGTCCTTATACAATTGTGTCAAAAACTAAAAAAAGATTTAAAAAAAGTTACGACTGTTGAAATGCAAGGAGGCAAACGCTACAAAATTTAGCTGGTCATTAAGAACTTTTCAGGACTGGTGCTTAAAAAGTACCTATCACCTCTTGGAAAACCTCATGAAGTACCAGGAGACTATAATATACGCACTTCCTTTAACATGCTTCATTAGGAAAATCAAAGTATTTCACCTGAAATTCAGTTTTTAAAAAAAGCGCTGGCCCTTTTACGACAGCTCTGAAGTCGGGCCAAGTCAACACATCACAACTTGATGGATCACTGTGTTGACAGCTGTGTCAAAATAACTGCTTCTGAGCTGGAAGGGTCCACTGTGAAAGGGGGAGCCAAGAAGTCTACATTATGTGCACACTGATAAACTCTAGGCTGCTATGTCTGTGCTGGATGTTATTACACTAGCAGCGGTGTAATGTAGATGCCTGTAAACCCTGTAACACTATGTCCTGCTGTGTTGTGCCTACTGCACTGTATGTAGTGAGAGACTCAGTTCACCCTGTACAAGCAGCTATATCCTCAGCTCACCTTCCACGGTTGGTATGTCCCAACATATAGCATCCCTGCTACATATAGAGCTCTGCTAAGAAAGTGAAACTAAAATCAGTCCCCCTGTAATACTGAGATGAGCCCTCGGATTTGCTAATGACATGTATTGGAAGAAAGTCTTATCATTTCATCTAGTATTATATTTTGTGTGTTTGTGTGGAGGTGATAGGTACTCTTTAAGGGGAACCTGTCAGGTTCTTTATGTTGCCGTCAGTGAGGGCAGCATTAGGTAGTAATAAACGCAATCTTTGGTGTGTGACATCACTAAATTAACATCGTCTCATAGAACCTTCATTCTCATCTCTGATGAGCCCATCTCAGATGAGTCAATGACACTTATGAATGGCTTCGTCCCCTGTCCTATCAACCGCTGACAGTTTTCTAACTGGTACTGTGAATATGTAGAAGACTGTTAATCAGCAATAGCTGGATGGAAAGCAGCGGCTGTTCATGAATAGAGTGGACTCACTCTGTACTCACCCTTAATCCTGATCTAATTAACAATCTTAGTTCTAATCTAAAATCTAAAGTGTAATTGGGTATCTCATTGTGATACTCGTCTCCTTTCTTTATACTCATTCCCAGGCTCTGTGTATTATTTTTAATATTGTTTGTTTATTCACTGTTCGAGAAACACAAGATCCCATCGGACATCCTTGTATCTTGTTAAAACTACTCTTCTTTCAAGGAAAAGAAATTTTGACTTCATCATTGGCTAACCTTTACATAGTCTGGGGGGGAGTAGAGTTATCTGTATACTATAAATAAGGCATGACACACATGGTCGGTCTGTAATGGATATTATATGTATGACCTCCTTTTTATTGGCGGCTTAAACATAGACAGCCTTTTAGTTTCCATCAAATGTCTCAATCAGGATCAGAATAACTTGTGTTTTACCATAGACTATAATACTCTATGTGCCATGGCTCATGAGAAACAAATAGTGCATTCTCTGGGTCATGCATGGGATATGGGGTATGGCTATGCTGATAGGTGGAGTCTAAAAAGACCTCTGTTTTTCAGCTTTTAACTCAGAGTTGTCAAACTCATTTTCACAGAAGGCCACATCAGCATTATGGTTGTCCTCAAAGGGCCGTTTGTAACTCTAAGGGCCCGTTTACATGGAACTGGACAAATACTGGTCGGTTTATCAGACCGGTATTTGTCCGGTTTGTGTGCCATCCCTGCGGCCGCAGGGGGATGGCTTTTCTCCGTGATTAGTGGAGAAAAGCCATCTCACTTCACTTTGATTTGTTCATATTCCGTCCGTAAACCGGCCGGAAGAATAAACATGTTCAATGTTTTTCAGGCGGAAAACCCGTGCAGTGAAGACTGCTGCACGGGTTTTCCATAGAGCCCAATCTGTTAGTTTGCGGACGGTTTTTCAGACGGTTTGCAAAACCGCACACTGTCTGAAAAGCCGGCCGCAAACCAGTGCCGAGGGGACGTGCCCTAAGACTACATAAATGTGACTATTCCTTAACACAGACCTGCACAACTTGGCAGGAGATGGGGGCCAAAACCCCCTGGGAACTCCCCTGGAACAGCTGAGAAAGCTTTAAGACCACCCGGTTACACCACTGAACAGGACTGGGGATGCTCTTGGACCGCCCAGGAATGCCTATTTTGGGGCAGAATTTGTGCAAATTTACCCTTTGCAGTTTGGTTTGTAGGCTTCCAGAAATCCATTGGCAGGCCACAAGTAGCCCGTGAGCTTCTGCAGGCCTGCCTTAACATATTGTTCAGAAAAATAAGTTGTCCTTTAAGTTTGTAGAATAGCCAGACCCTTCTACCTCTTTAGTACTGTTATAGGATGGCTAGGGCGCATCGGTAGGAGGTGCAGAACATTGTGGAGGTGCGCATTAGGGCCACTGCCTCTGCTAAGGGCTGGCTGTTTCTTCTGGAAAAAGTGGAGAGCCTGCTAGTTGTATCTAAGCTCTCATCAGAAAAAAAAATAGTGAGGTCAGAGAAAAAATAAAAGTAAATACCCAGTAATATACTCTAGCAACTCTCTTGAAACACCCAAGATTAGGCAAGACTAAAGTGGGATTACCTCATTGTATAGACACGGCCTTAAATAATTAATTAAATGAAAGCTAAGTAGTGCTGCATTGGAGAGAAACGCTTTGGCGGCACATACTGGGCCTTTAAAGGGGTTTCTTACAACTTAACGGAGTCACAAGCAGCTTTTCATCCTCTGTCTGTCAGACTGTGGGTGGCTCTATGGCAGTGATTACCATATTTAGCTCCCCTATAACTAGCTGTGACATTCAAGCGCAGGAGACATAAGTGCAGGAGATTTAATCTTCAGTAAACAAAGTTGACCATCTGTAAACAAACGGTAATCTTGTTAGAGATAATTAGTGTGCTCCTAGAGTGAGTTCCATCCATGGTGATGTCACTCCCCTCTCTCTGTCTAATCAGGAAGGGAGATATGGTCAGAACCAGAGAAACCTGTTGGCACTCAGAGCAGATAAAATCGCTCTTATCTCATGACCAAGGTAAAATCAAAGGACCAATGTATTTACAAAAAGTCTTCAATTACCTTTCCCTACATGTTGAAACCTAATCTTTGTAGATAGAAAACCCCTTTACGTTTGCAAAGATTCAGTGTGTATGCAAAATAAGGCAGCAGAGGACCTACAGCAAATATGGACCAACCAAGGAAATGGTAGCTCCAAAGACCGAAACCACACAGAGTGGCAATGAGGAAGTATGTTACTTACAATTTATATGAACACTAGGCATACCATAGCTCAAGCCATCATGTTTTTCTTGCTTAGATACAACATTATATGGTTTAATGCTCTTTATTTAAAGCCCATAGCAGGCAATGCTTGACGCCTGCTTCTCTGACCAACCATTTAAATATGTGCATGGATGGTGCCGCAGACCCCGATGGGACGGCTCGCACATCCACCCTTTCAGCCCTGATCCCCTACTGCTGGAGCGAGTGGCGCCATTTTCACGACTTCGACCGTGGACGCAGTCGCTCCCCGTACTCACCCGACTGCGCTTCTGTCTCCTCGCTTCCTACGCGCTGCCCCGTTCTCTAGGGCGCGCACACCGGCTTCTTCAAATTTAAAGGGCCAGCATGCCGGTAATTGGCCATTGTCGGATGCTGACGCTATATAGGGGCTCCACCTCCTGCAGCCCACTGGATCTTTAGTGCCTTTTCAGCCTTTAGAGAAGCATTACTTGTGCTTGTCCATGTTCTCCGTAATACCCGTCCCGTTCTGCCTTCCCGTAACTCGACCACGAACCCTTGCCGCCCCCTGACCTACTGCCTGTACCCACTACGCTACACCAATTTTGTACCATGCTCTACCTTGGCGCCAGCGCAAGCAAGTACCCATGGAAGCGACCAAATAGATTCCCCCGCAGCAAGCTTTGCGGCGGGCTCTGGTTTAAAACCGGGTTCTACTTAGACTCCTCTCCCTGGCGTGACTTACACCATCGCTTGCAGTGGTCCAGCGGATCCACTACCGCCAACTGTGACAGTATGGTATGGGTATTTGTGCAAAAAAAACCTTGCTGGACAGATACAGGTAATTAATATAATTACATGGAGAACCAGACTTTTACTGCACAGCTAATCAATAACCTCTTATCAAGAGCTAAGAATATAGTAGATTGTAAGAGTTATTTGCTTTCCCGTTAAAAAGACAAAATATTGAAAGCTCAAATAACGCTTTTTTTCTCCTTGTAGTATTCTTTTTAGTACTTTTAAAATAACTTTTTAATGTCGCATCCAATGCGACCATGGCATCATATAATAGTCTGAAATGCATAAGCTGTTTCTGTGTTTGCTAGATATTTAGGTTATGAATAAATAATATTGTAAATAATGGTGACATTAAATGTACAATTTATCCTGCAAAGAAAACATGCTCCCAAATGGCCATGTTGACGAAGATATCAAAAAGGTTATGACTTGAAGGCCGAGGAGGTATAAATGGAAATGCAAAAATGAACATTGGCTGCGTCTTCAAATGTTAATAACAATCCTAATGCACTTCAGAAGACAAGTACATCAACCACACAAAATGCATTAGATAATACACTCCCATTATCAGACATTATTCATTTAGGATCTATATCTGCATAAATTAATTTTGTGTTTATAGGAAAAAGTATAAAAAAACAATAAACCCAAGCCTCTTCACACGGTAATTTCGAAGGATTTGCCGACGGTTGACATCGTAAAACCGTCGGCAAACCCTCCAAAAAATTTCACAGCCTTTTTTCTATTGATTTCAATAGAAAAACGGCTCGTCGTTCAACACACGCAAAAACCCCTTTCCGATTGCCGCCGGATTGACGACGGCAATCCGGACGAAAAAAAATTTGAACATGAAAAATTATTTCCGGAGGGAATTCACCACCTACAATGATTGTAGAGGGTAATCCTCGGAAATCATTACAAATACGTGCCACACTTTTTGACACTTTATTTGCAACTGATTTTCAACTGATTTTAAAACGTTTACATCGGGAAAACCGTTTTTAAATAGTTTTTTGAAATAACCTGGAACGAGGCCTTAAGGGAACCACCTAAATTTTTTTGTCATCCATGTCCTTCAAGAGCCACAACTTTTTTTCTTGATTGTTCTCACAAAATGCACATAATTTTTTGTGTATACTGTAACTCTATGTCCATTTTCTGAGGGAGACAATATTCCAGTGCACACCAAGCATCACCAGTGGCTTAAGCAGACATTACTAGAGGCTCCATCTTATTTACAGAGACTATAGATTTTGCTGTAAAAAAAGGTAGAGGCAAACTCTTCACTTTGGAGGAACCTGCAACCTTTGGATAACTTTTTATTCTGTTTTTTTTCTGGGAAGTAGGATGACCAAAGCACCAGAATTCAGTTTTTTATGGCATTTTCCATGCTGGGTAGATAATGTAGTATTTTATTAGTTTTTGTTAATGGGAATTTTTTTTCTAATTTTAAAAATCTTTTCTTTTTATTGTTTACAGTAATGTTCAGTCTCATATGCAATACAATTTACTGCAGTTCTTATGTAGGGTATAATAGGAGCACAATCATGACAGACACAGGGACTTTTACTAAGATTACGACTGCCATGATAACTGACTAGCACCCTGTGAACACATCACAGAGTTGGGAGCAATGAGAGGTGTCAGTGTAATGAATTAGATGCCATGGTGAAAGTGGTAAAATGGCCAGGGTCAGATTTCCACTCCACACCTTAGCAACACCATGACTTCTATAGATACACTGCCTCCTAAAAGGGTTTAATCCAGAAAGATTCTAACATAGAAAATCAAATTTGTAGACCAATTTTATAATTTTAAAAATGACTTCAGACCACATTCTGCATATTAATAAAAAAGCAGTGCATTACAGTGTTATCCAATATTTGTGGGACTTTTTAACCAGACTGTATCTTCCAGTCTTCTGGATGGAAAATGCACACACATCAGTATTCTCTATCCATGTTATGTTAAGGAACCAAAGAGTCCATGGTTCTTACTTTATTGTTAAATACAAAGTTTTACATTGACCACTTTACACCAAGCAGTAAAATGCTCATTATTGGCCTGTCATTAGGATCAGTGCTGTATAAACAGCTCACGCTGCCCTAGGCAACATGCTTGAATACACCACATTAAAGGCCCATTTGTAGCCGCCAATTATTGCCACGATTCTAAAACAGTCGTACGGACCTTTGGCCACTTTTTAACAAAGTAGACGACCAACTATAAAACTATAATTTATTTTACATCAATTGTGATGCCGTAGACATTTATTGCTATTGGTGGCATGACTGATAAATGTAAATGCTGTAGAATTACATTTACAAAAGGCATTGGTTCCTAGAACACGGTCAAGTCGTGGTGTCTAGTAGTGCGGATGATTAAGAAATACAGAGAACACCATGATAAATCAGTATCTGAAATTTGTATCCAGTGATTTCATAATACCCCTATACAGTGACTGGATAACACCACCATATAGGGACTGGATAACTCCCCATACCAAGACTGAATAACATGTCCATACAGTGACTGGACAACACCACCTTACCATGACTTGACAACAGCTTCACACCATGACTAAATAACACCCTTTACCATAGCAGAAAAACACCATATGTGTCATAAAATGCCATATTATTGAGAATAATAATAAAAACTATACATATTAATAATTAAATACAGACACAAACCACTGGAAGTAAAAAGGCTGCAGTGTTTTTATAAATGGTTGTACAAATGATTAAACATCTATTAAACATTTCCAATTTTAAGTTAATGTACGCCAACAGTCCATAGCTTATAACAAACAGATCATGTCCACTCAGAGTGAACTTGGTGACTACCCTAAAAAACAAAATAACCACAACAATACAGAGGGATGAATGGGGCACTCCGATATTTTTCTTTAACAGGCACCACCCACCCATAAACTCTTCTTTAAAGGAGTTTTTTCACCACACTGTTTCACGCAGTTTTGCACTTTCACGGTCTCCACAGCCTGTGGGTGGTTCTACAGCAGTGATTAGTATATTCAACTTCAAGCCCTTACTCTAACAGTGCAGGAGATTCCTATGTCTAACAAGATTACAGATAAAGCCATGCTTTGCAGTCCTCACAACACATGTACCTTTTGTTTAGTGAAGCAAATCTTGTTAGAAATAATTAGTTTGCTTCCATCTCAGTTTGTCAGTGGGGTGACATCACTCCCTGCTCTCAGCTAATCAGTTAACAGGTGTCTCTGCTCTCAGCTAATCAGATAACAGATGTCCGTCTGGTATGCAAGTAACCATAGAAACCTGTGTGCACTTCAGAGCACATAAAAACATTCTTTTCTCATTACTGAAGTAAAATGTATTGACCAATGTATTAAGAAAGTCTAAATTTAACTGTCTCTTGTTGTTGAAAGCTAATCTTTGTAGTGAGAAAACCATTTTAAATAGACTGGATTCCCTGCGTTGGAGACAGTAAGCTGTTTCCTCAGTACTACTGATCACTTGTGCATGCAACTTAGTTTGGTAATACAGCTCAGCTACATCCACTTGACTGTTCTGCTGCTCAGTGATGGTGCTGAGGGTCATATTCCCACCAATCATACGTTAATGGCATAATCTAAGAAAAGATCTTCATTGGTGTTGCTAAAAAAAACATTAAACACATGACTTTATTTAAGATGTTACATAGATTTTTCGATTAAGCATTTGGGCAACTTTAATCGAATGTATTGGTCATAATAAATTCATGGGTACTATGCCAAGCAGTGCAGCAATAAAAAGGCAAGCCAAATATTGGTACATAACCATGCAAAAGTCTGGAAAAATAGGAGACAATAGTTCTATAGGAACTCTGATAGCTGTTGTTTCTTGTTTTCACATTTTGAGAATTTAGAGGGAAGAAAGAGTGAACTGAACAAGATTTTTATAGAGGGAAAAATAACTTGGGGGCTTTTATGTACTCTTTGATTCTAGGTAGAAAAGTTCTTTAGGAAAAAAAACTATACCAGTAAATGCCATTGTAGAACAATGAGCAAGTACTTCATGGAAAGTCCTTTTAAGATCAATTGTTTGAGCTTATTTGGAGTGAAAAGGCTGCAGCTGTAATAGATTTCAGGCTTTAGAAACCACAGACAACATAAAGTATTTTGCTCTCTGCCCCCATAATAAAAACAAATACTTAACATTCAGGACAAAACCCTATGCTCCAGTGACACATAAATAAGCTTCATCATAACAGAGAAATGTGTGTTCTCCTTAAAATATGCAGGCTGAATACCTTTTCCTCTGCTTGTTTGATCAAGATTCTTCTTTATCCTATTTTGCTTGTTAACCATGTCACTGTGTGTTCACGTGTGTCACTTTTTGTGTGTAGGATCTAAGAATGTGGCACCCTTTTGGGACCCTCCTGAGTTCTAGGGGGAGAATGTGTGACCTTCTGGTTCCTTTCTTCCCTGCAAACCCCGGCACTCTTCGGAGTCGGCCACCTGGTTTGCACTTGGTTGAAGTTTGGTTTTGTTGAAGATGAACACAGAAAGTCTTCAGAAACAATCCTGCTTACTGGGCGCACACTCTTTGAAGAACTCCAACGCTATAGTGGTGTAGTAGGGTTTCTTTATTCCATAAAAGTGATGCGTTTCGCAGGTACACTGACCTACTTCTTCAGACAAATTAAAACAGGAAACGTTTGGTGTGGCAGGCCATTCTGACGCCAAGTGTGAGTTCGTAGACTCTATCTGCTTCAGCAGTAGAGCCATTTGTGTGACCTCATGCAGATGCCCTTTGGCTCGGTGAGGGAGCATCTAGTTCCTCCTCTGTTTCGGTAGGGGAGAATATGTTTTGTGTATCCCTGTAAAGGTACCTTCTGGTCCGGCAGGGATATATTCTCATTCTAGGTTTGTGGGAGCTCATTACTTTTAAGTATGGGTCTGCGATAGACCATATCCTTAAGGCGCTGTTTTTGTGTGGCACTTTTGTTGCACTTTTTTTTGTGCATTATGGTGTTTGTTGCACGTTTTTAGGGCTTCAATAAAAAAAAACCAGTAAGATGAGTATGGAAACAAAAGAATGTCCACACAATGTAAAGCACAGTTCACACACTGGTTGAAAGATAAGAAACAGTAGAAATAATAATGGTTAGTTGAGGAACTAGTGTTAAAATGGAAATCCTTAAAGAGATTGGCTGGCAATCCACGAAAAAAATATTGTCCTTTTTTATTGCCCTGTGATGTTTTTGTGCTAATTTCTTTGGTGGTCCTGTGTCATCCTTTCTGGCAACTCACAGGATCCACTACTCTTCTTATAACAGGGATATTAAGAGAAAAAATTTTTTCCCACTGGCCAACCCCTTTAAAGCTGCTAGCCAGGTCTATTGTTAGAATTAATATAGTCCTTATAAATTATAGAGGCTCCTCTGTCACATACATTTAAAAGGGTATTCTCACCACAATGATTAGCTTTAAACATGTAGTCAAAGGTAAATATAGACTATTACCAAATACATTGCTGATCTGACTTTGCTTCCTTTCAGAATTAGAGCAGATCTTATCTCATGCTTCTGTACACAGTTTTCTCTAGTTACCAACCACCTCTGTTTGCTCTCTTTGCTCCAGCAGCCCTATTAGACCATGGTGACATCACTCCCTGCTGTGTGTTATTAGTAGCACTGGAGCTTTTCTATCTGTTACTGACAAACTTTAATCCTTTAGAGCTCTGCACTACTGTTTAGAGCCCTAGCAATGTCCCTCTAACAAGCTCAGCTACGAATAGCAGAGCTGAAGTGTCATTCTCTGTTGGGATACCTCATAAAAAGTCTGACCATGCTTGTATGTCTGGCACATAAGACGTATATGTGAAAAAGACCAAAGGTAGTCCAAAATAGACTCCTATGGATCTTCCAATCCTTATGTGTACTTGTGACATACACCAAAACGCTGTGTGAACGGGATTTAACTTTAGATGCAGTAATGACAATATACTGCAGATAATTATTTGTGCCTCTGTTGCCGAGTGTCCATCCTCGACTCTGGGAGTTATATTAGCAAAGCAGAAATGTATTTATTTTGGTGGGTAGAAGGGAATAAATCACTGCTATACCCTTGCTAGGCATGATTCGGTGTCAGCCAGTAGGCACCCACACACATTAAGTCATTGACTGATGTTGGTGGGTTTGATGTACAACCAAATTACATGAGTCTACTGTTGGTTATGCTATCCCTCCTTATTGTCAGGCAATAATTTGTTGCATTTTCCATCCACTAGATGTCAATCGGACATTAAAAAAAATCTGTAATATCACTACAGCCAATTAAATATTGCAGAAGAGCATCCACAGGGGTGTATCATTCGTGTGTGATTGTATATGTTTCTTATGCCAACTTTCCATCTTGTTAATGAATTTGCTTTATAGAACTAGGCAAAACAAGCAATAGTCAGGCTCATACATAAAAATTACATTATTACACTTAAAGGGCTTGTCTAAGTACAAAAGAAACTAAATCACTACAAATTGTATAAAATAATACAGAAAAATGTACTTAACATTTTATTCTCCTGCTTTTCCATCGCTAAAGCTCCGACAGTTGGTTTGGTCATTGTTTACTTTCCGCCAGCACGTGACCACTATAGCTAATCAATGGCCTCAGGGGTCCCATGCCAATGCTCAGGATGTGAAGGCCTCATGAGCGGTGATGTCATTGAGGCAATAGGCTAAGGCCACTAATTGGCTGCATTATTCATGTAAAGGATTAAGCTGAAAAGGGGTAAGCAATGAGGGAAGGAATGCTGCAGCTTCATTGCTGGCTCAGCGGGGGAATAAGAAGGTGAGTACATTTTTTAACGTTATTTTAGATCAGACTTACACAACTTGGCAGTAGGTAGGGGCCAAAGTAAACTTCTTCAGGCCACAGATAGATCCAACCGAAGAGAACAGAGATGATCACGCATGTGCCGCTGTCTACAGTTCTCTCTCTGTTCTAAATACAGCCTAATGAGTACACTCGACTGTATTGAAACCAGCAGATAAATTAAAGCAGAGTGCTGCGCATGTGCTGCCACCTCCTCTCACTGTGGCTGGACAATTCTGTATGTAAAGACTACATTTTTTAATTGTCGTGGTGCGCAGTGTTCATTTTAATTCTAAACTTTCAGAGTATCAGAGCTGCTGTATTGAGCCCTGAACTATATTTCCCATATTGCCATGTATCTACTCCACAAGCACCTTTAAAACTCACCCAGTGCCTGAGCCACCTTCAATTAGTTGTCTGACTGTGCATGTACTGTTCTGAAACAGTCCCACAGCTGACCCATGTGTGCTTTTGCAGGCATATGAGCTTTTTCACTAGCTTAGATTTTCAAATCCAGGAGGGGGGGGGTCTCTTTTCCCAGTAGGCATGTCTTCACTTACTTAAGAGTGGTGACATCATCACACCCCCTCTCTGTTCCAGCTTGCTCTGGAGTCATCTTCTTTATACTGTGTGAGCAGTGGGAGGGAATGTCTCAGCTCTCCAGGTCTCCTGCAATGGTCAGTTCTCATGTCTGGAGAGCTGTCACCTCCCTCCACAAGTTCCTTGCAGCCAGAAAACCTGCATTGGTGTAAACAGTTATACATACAGCCCCCTAATATTACAGAAAGGGGAATCTTGTCATTGTGTCTAGCAGAGTGTATTATATGTGTGTCATATGGGTGGGGGAGTGAATCTTGCAGCTAAAAGACTCAGTAATTGCCTAGATTCTTAACATTAGAATCATCACTGTGAGAGGAACAGAGAGAAGCACAGGCAGCCTGCTTCTCACAGCTCAGAGGGGAGTGAGCACAGAGAGAGCACAACAGAAAATCAAAGCACAGGGAGTGTGGCCCGACCCTGGGCTGGAGAAGTAGCTCTAGACATACACAGATTAGCTAACAACTGCTATACTAACTGATTTAGGTAATGCAAACCAATTACAAAAGTATTTATTTTTACTGTCCCCATCATTATAGATATGATATTTGTAGCGTCTAAAGCCCTTTAATTATATTAATAATAACATTTTGTTCTTATATTGCGTTTTTAATGCATTAAATGAAACAAATTTTAATCAGATGGTGATCATTGTTACAGTTACATAGTTTGTAAGGCCTAAAAAAGACAAGACGTCCATCCAGTTCAGCCTATTTTGCTAAAGTGTTGATCCAGAGGAAGGTAAAAAAAAAAACCCCAATGAGGTAGATTCCAATAGTCTTCATTTGAGGGAAAAAATTCCTTCCCGACTCCAATCTGGCAATCGGAAAAATCCTTGGATCAATGTCCCCTCTCCAGAATCTTAGTCACTATAACTTGTTATATTATTACTCTCCAGAAATGCATCCAAACCCTTTTTGAACTCTGTTATTGAATTCACCATGATAATTTACTCTGGCAGAGAGTTCCACAGTCTCACTGCTCTAAGGCCGTGTTCATACGGCTTATTCCCGACGGAGTGGTGAGCCGGATTACGCTCACAAATCCGGCGTCAATAAGGGCGGGACGGGGGGCGGGGCCGGAGCGCGGCGGGGGCGCCGCTCCCCGGCCCCATAGACAATGCATTGTGTACGGCGCATACGCGCCATAAATAATGTTCGTGTCACTTTCTCCCCCCGCGGCGGATTCGCCGAGCAGGGAGGAGCGACGGAATCCACTGTTCTCTATGAGAGCAGTGGATTACCGTAATTACTCCGACGGATTGGCGCCGTACTGCAGCGCAAATCCGGTGCGGAGTACGGCGCCAATCTGCAGAGAAATAAGCCGTGTGAACGAGGCCTAACAGTAAAAAATCCTTTTCTGTGTTTATATAGAAATTTTCGTTCCTCACGACATAGATGATGCCCCCTTGTTCTGGATACAGTCCTGGGTATAAATAAATCTTGAGAGAGATCTCTGTCTTGACCTTTAATGTATTTAAACATATTTATTATGTCCCCACGAAGCCGTCTTTTCTCTAAACTAAATAACCCTAATCTTGCTAATATTTCTGGGCATTGTAGTCCACCCAGTCCTTTTATTATTTTTGTTGCCCGCCTTTGTACCTATTCAAGCTCTACAATATCTTTCCTCTGCACTGGTGCCCAAAACTGTACACAATATTCCATGTGTGGTCTAACCAGTGACTTGTATAATGGGAGAAAAATGTTCTCATCATGTGCATCTATGCCCCTTTTAATACACCACATAATCCTATTTGCCTTGGCAGCTGCTGTCTGACACTGGCTGCTACAATTAAGTTTACTGTCCACCAGGATTCCCAAGTCCTTCTCCATGTCACTTTTACCCAGTGTTTTTCCATTTAACATGTAGTCATGTAATGGATTTTTCCTCCCCATGTGCATAACCTTGCATTTATCTGTGTTAAACCTCATCTGCCATTTCTCTGCCCAGGCTTCCAACTTATCCAGATCCCTTTGTAATAACATATTATCCTCTATTGTGTTGATTACTTTACAGAGCTTAGTCTCATCTGCAAAGATCAATATTCTACTGGGCAATCCTTGTGTAAGATCATTAATGAAAATGTTAAAGAGGATAGGGCCCGATACTGAGACCTTTGGTACCCCACTAGTAACAGGGATCCAGTCTGAGTATGCACCGTTAATTACCACCTTGTTTTCTATCTCTGAGCCAGTTACTTACCCACCTGCACACATTTTCCCCCAGTATAAGCATTCTCATTTTACTTACTTTTATGTGGTACAGTATCAAATGCTTTAGAGAAATCTAGATATATTGCATCCAATGCCTCACCCCGATCCAGTGTAGAACTAACCTCCTCATAGAAGCTGATGAGATTAGTTTGACAGGACCGATCCCTCATAAACCCATGCTGGAACCTCATTATACATTTATTTTCAGTGAGATACTCCAGGATAGCATCTCTGAGAAAACCTTCAAACATTTTACCCAAAACAGAAGTTAAACTTACCGGCCTATAGGTTCCAGGATCACTTTTTGACCCCTTTTTGAATATTGGCACCACATTTTCTATGTGCCAATCCTTTGGGACATACCCCGTTATTAGACAGTCCATAAATATTAAGAATAGGGGCCTATCTATGACATTACTTAACTCCCTTAGGACACGTGGGTGTATACCATCAGGACCTGGGGATTTGTCTATTTTAATCTTCTTAAGACGGAGCTGCACTTCTTCCTGGGTTAGACAAGAAACATTTAAGTTGGAGTTTACCTCATCCCTCTGTTCAACAGGAAGGTCATCCTCCTCGGTAAATACAGTGGAGAAAAAAGTGTTTAGTAGGTTTTCTTTTTTATCATCGCCCTCTACTGTCTCTCCCTCAATACTTTCCAAAGGGCCAACATTTTCTGTTTTAATCTTTTTACTATTTATATAATTAAAAAATATTTTGGGGTTACTTTTACTTTCTATAGCAATATGTCTTTCTGTCTCCAGCTTTGCTGCCTTTATCATTATTTTACATATTTTATTTTTTTCTTATAGTTTTTTAGTGCCGCTTCACTGCCCTCCTGTTTAAGTAGGTTAAACACTTTATTTTTGTTTATTGCCTCTTTTACATTCCAGTTGATCCACATTGGATTTTTCCTGTTTCTAATTATTTTTTTTACCATATGGTATGTACCTCTCACAAAGGGCGCCTAAGATGTTTTTAGAAATATACCATTTATTATTTGTACTGCCATTTTTAAACACCTTCTCCCAGTCAATACGGTTTAGGGCCTCCCTAAGCAGAATAGCATTAGCCTTCCTAAAATTCAGTGTTTTTGTGGCTCATTGACAAAAAACTCTCTTAATGGATAAATTGAAATGTATTATATTATGGTCACTATTTCGAAGATGCCCCTCAACCTGAACTTTTGTTACTCTGTCAGGTCTATTAGTGAATATTAAGTCTAGAAGGGCCTTTCCTCTAGTCGGTTCCTGCACCATTTGGCAAAGATAATTATCATTAGTTATTGACAAAAACCTGTTTCCTTTATGAGAGCTACAGGTTTCAGTTTCCAAATTGATGTCTGGATAGTTAAAGTCGCCCATAATAACAACCTCATTCTGATTAGCCGCCTCATATTTGCCTGAGGAGTACATCTTCCATGGTTTCTGTTATATTTGGGGGCCTATAGCAGACCCCTATTAGTATTATATTGTTATTGTTACCCCCATGTATATTTACCCATAATGATTCCACATGTTCATTACCTGTACCTATATCTTCCCGCAGTGTTGGCTTCAGACAGGATTTTACATAGAGACATACACCTCCCCCCTTCCGGTCTTTACGATCCCTTCTAAATAGACTGTAACCCTGTAAATTAACCGCCCAGTCGTAGCTCTCGTCCAGCCATGTCTCAGTCATCCCCACTATGTCATATTTTTCTTCAGCTATTAATACTTCTAGTTCATTAAATTTGTTGGTCAGACTCCTGGCATTGGTCAGCATGCCATTTAGAGAATTTTCCAGTTTTTATTCCTTTCTCCCATATTCTTTTTAACTATTGCTACACCCCCTCCCACACTCCACCCCCTGTTATATTCCTAATTTCCAGCTCTCTATCTTCACTATCTTGCACGCTATATGTATAGTTACCCTCTCCCCCAGTCCCTAGTTTAAATATTCCTCCAACTTCCTGGCCATTTTGTCCCCCAATACAGCTGTACCCTCCCCATTTAGGTGCAGCCCATCCCTAGCATAGAGTCTGTAGCCAAGACAGAAGTCAGCCCAGTTCTCCAAAAACCCAAATCCCTCTTTCCTACACCAATTTTTGAGCCACTTATTCACCTCTCTAATCTCCCTCTGCCTCTCTGGTGTGGCTCGTGGAACAGGTAATATTTCTAAAAATATTACCTTGGAGGTCCTTGCCCTGAGCTTTTGGCCTAAGTCCCTGAAATCGTTTTTAAGGACACTCCACCTACCTCTAACTTTGTCATTGGTGCCAATGTGGACCATGACAGCTGGATTCTCATCAGCCCCACCCAGGAATCTGTCAACCCGATCCGCGATATGTCAAACTCAGGCCCCTGGTAAACAACACACTGTTCGACCATCCCGGTCTTTGTGACAGATTGCCCTGTCTGTGCCCCTAATAATTGAGTCCCCAACTACTAGCACCTGTCTAGCCTGACCTGCACTCCTATTCCCCATCTTACTGGAGCAGACACGGGTAGTGTCTTGCTGCAGCAATGCCATTTCTGAGCTGACATCCCCCTTATCCGCCAATCTTGCAAATTTGTTGGGTGTGCCAGTTCAGGACTAGCCTCCCTGACACTCTTCCCTCTAACCTTCTTTCTAACTGTTACCCATCTAGCTGCCTTATGTTCCTACACCTCCATGCTACCACCCTCCCCAGTATCTACACCTGCGAGTGATTGCTCAGTGGGCAGCCGGCTCGCTTCCAAGTTGGCAATGGATCTCAGTGTTGCCACTTGCTCATTTAGATCCAGGATCCGGGCTTCTAAATGTGCAGTGTGCACACATCTTGCACAGCAGTATGCCCCCTCGAACTGTTGCTCAAGGATGGCATACATTGCACAGGTTGTGCACCGGACAGCATTGTCAAACATGGAACTCATGGGGATGTTACCAAAAAGATATTCAAATACAATTATAATAAGCAGTACAATATTGTCCCCTCTAAACTCCGCAAATCTAAAGTCCCTCAATATTAAGTCCCCACACTTAAAAAAAAAAAATTAAAAAAATGTTGAAATTTAATTTTGCTGCAGTCAGCCTTAATTCTACATACAGCAAGAGCAGGCACACCACAGGTCTCGCTGGGACCTGTGGTGCACCAAGCAAGATCACTACCATAGTTTCTATTCACGGACATGCTATTCTAATGGCTTTTCTTTCATTTCTAGCCTGCTGTGATGTGTTTGTAATCACTAATACTTTAATAACGGGATATATGGCAGATTCTGTATTTTTTTTCTAATTTAACCTCTTCCTGACATTAGACGTACCTGTACATCCTAGCGGGAAGTGACTTTCCACAAATTGACATACATGTTCATCCTGGACATTGTGTGGGCTCTCATTTTTCTCTCTGGATTATGGAGGTTTTTTGACCCAATGAGAAGTCTGTATGACTCTAGTGAGAGGTAAAGATAGCGTAGGACCACCCGCTTTGAGATCCCTTTGAAGCCGGGGGTGGCTTAAGCATTTTTTTATCAAAAACATGTGAACTAAGAATCTCAAAGTTTTTTCATATATTGTAGATAGCATAAATGCTTCTTTGGAGGTTTCCATGTATTGTATTGCCCTTTTTGCTGTGGCGTGCCGCTGGTATTGGAGTGCGTGTATGTATATATGTGCCGCAACCATGCCAGTGGCACCCAGGTTCGCATTGTGTTTTTTCAGAGATGTTTTTTGTGCAGAACTATACGTTGTATTTGGCACATATTGCTTTTAACCTATATAGGAAGGAATGAATGCCTCCATTGTGGTTTCCTGCACCCCGCCCACATCTACAGGCTGTTAAATCGGTGCACTATGCTAGCAAGGGTGGTGCTTTTTTTTTTTTTCTCTCTGGATTATGGAGGTTTTTTGACCCAATGAGAAGTCTATATGACTCTAGTGAGAGGTAAGAATAGAGTAGGACCACCCGCCTTGAGATCCCGTTGAAGCCGGGGATGGTTTAAGCATTTTTTGATAAAAAACATGTGAACTAAGAATCTCAAGGGTCTCAAACTGGGCTCAACATATGACCAGCTGAATATTACAGCTAGCGTCATGTTGCATTGCATTAACCCCTTAGCTGCCACAATCAATTGCGAAAAAAAGAGGGAGTGACGTCATTATGCCCAGCCGTGCCCTGCGGGGATGGCCGGGCATAATGATTGACAGTTGCCATGGATAGCAGTACACAGCAATACTGCTATGCTATTGCTCTCCACTGTAACAGTGATCTGAAGATCACTGATACAAGTCCCCTATGGGGAAAAGTAAAAAAAAAAAAAAGTAAAACATGAACACAAAAAATATAATAAAAACATGTACACCTCCCTTTCCCCTTTAAATACGGCAATCGTCCCAAAAAGATCAAAAATATGTACGCATATTAGGTATCGCTGCATGTGTTATGGCCTATAAATGGTTATGGCTATAAATCTGTCACGTTACTCAACCCACATGGTGAACACCGTAAAAAAAAATATATATCAGTCACGGAACTGCGATTTTAGTTCATAATGCAGTACATCAAATGGAATAAAAAGCGATCAAAAACTCATATAAACGCCAAACTGGTACCAATAAAAATGTCAGTATATCCCACAAGTTCATCCCTTACACAGCTTTGTATATGGAAAAACAAAAAAGTTATGACTATCAGAAGATAGCGATACATACATATTTTTTTACACAATAAAAACACTTCTTTTTTTTTTAAAGCACTTCAACATAAAATAAACTATATAAATTGGGTATCACTGTAATTATATTGACCCATGGAGTAAAACTAACTTGTCTTGTATACTGCATGGTGAGCACTGTTAAAAATAAAATAAAAAAACACTACTAGGATTGCAGTAATTTCTTCACCCCATCTTCCAAAAAACGGATTTAAAAGCGATCAAAAAACCTTGTTCCCTCAAAAAAATTATATAAATATAAAACGTCATCTCATCTCCACAGAAAAGGAGCCTCATAATAGCTCCATACACAGAACAATAAAAACAATTAGACTAGGGTGATGAAAAAACGTATCCCCTGATGAAGCCAATTAGCTGGTGAAACATGTTCAGGCATGACATTTTAATTTGTGATTTCCTACCTCTTTATACTGTGTTACCCACTGCAGAGGGTCTCACAAGGAAACCTTATATGTTTCATGCCCATCAGATTAGGGATGACTGCCCAAGTAAGATGTTTTGGATTCCTTTTTGGAGTTAGCAGATCACTGTATATATAAGGTTCTCCTGTTAATAGGTGGTGGTCCACCAGACTTGATAATAGAAAAGGAGTTATTCCTTCACAATCAGAAAGGGACAAATTGAGAGGTTAGAAATCAGGTTTTTAAATAGTGTGTATCAAGGTTAAGTGTTATACATAATAAAAGTTACGTTTTAGTGCTTTATAGATTGAGAACTGATAGAGTTTAAGTTTGCCTATGGCAAAATAGTAAATATAGTCATTAAAAGTCACTCTTTGTTCTCTTGCCAGATTCCCATTTTTTTGAGACTATTTGACTAGTTTCTAAGATGGTGCTATTTATGGGGGTATCTAACATACAGGCCCCTCAAAGCCACATCAGATCTGGACTGGTGCCTAAAAAAAATGTATGCGTATGTTGCAAATTTTCTTGAAAATGTAAAAAATGACTACTAAATTTCTAAGCCCTCTAATGTCATAAAAAATAAAAAGATATTTAAAAAATGATGCCAACCTACAGTAGACATATGGTCAATGCTAGTTATAAACTATTTTGTGTGGAACAACAGCTTACATGACTTACACGCAGAAATTTTTGAACTCTGAAAATGGCAAATTTCTACAAATGTTCATGATATTTTGATATTTCTTACAAATAAACAAGGATTGTATGGACCAAAATTTCATGTCATGAGAAAACAATCTCTGAATCACTTGGATAGGTAAAAGTGTCAAAAAGTTATTCTCACACAAAGTAAACATGTCAGATTTTAAAAACGGGGATGTCAGGAAGGCCAAAACTGGCTCCGGCGGTAAGGGGTTAAAGCTATTTAGAACTGGGATGTCTGTGCCAAGTTCTATGTCTTCAGTCTCTTTTTCTCCCTCCTATACCAGTGAATATCAGACTGTGTATACAATATGTTGAGCATACCAAAGTCCCAGCTCACCTGCTGTAATAAAGTTGTTTAGGAGTATGGAGCAAAGTTGGATACCAATTTCAGTTGTAGAAAATAGGGAGGAATTCCAGCTCATCTCATAAAAAATATCTTCTTTATTTTGGAAGTAAAAAGACATAAAGTAGTCGCTTACATGTTTTAAGCTTTAAAGATGGTCCTTACTCATAGCATAATGCCACTAATCACGAGATTTCATCATATATCAACAACAACAAAAATGGAATGGAATCAGGGGAATTTTTTTTACATATGAAAGTAATAAAGTGATGCCAGCTCCCCAAGAGGGTAGTCCAAATGAGGTGCTGTGAGGGTTCACAGAGGCCAAAGGTTGCAAAGGTTTACAAATAAAACTATTAAGGTAAATTTCCTTTATTGAAGATCCATAAAATGACAGCAATGATGGTCAGTGCGAGCTAACATGGCTGTAATATATTAGCAGGAAAACATGAAATGGATCACGTGATAAAAAAAAAAATAACTTAAAAGTATGTCTCAATAATGCAAAATAACATCTTTTCTACTGTTCAAGCCATGTGAAAATCCAGGTTTCTTTATTAAGTAATTTCCTACGATAATCACCTCCCCAGATAGGGGGTGTAACATGTTCTATACCCTGAACTTTTAATGAAAGCGTACTCCCTCCAAGAACTTGTGTTTCTAAAATTTGTATTGGAATGTTCTTTACATGAGAAAATCCAGGATCTATGTTAGCAAATACCTTTTGTATATAGTACTTGAAAACCAATACTATATAAATAAAATGGTTTATTGTACAGGAACATACGATAATATTAATCGATAGCAATGTTTGAATGTTTGGACAGGTAGTCTGTATGAAAAAATGAAATCTACAAATCCTTCGCTAAAATCTAATATTACAAGAGGATTATGAAAAGACTATAAACCCTCTCTATTACTATTTCAATTTTATGCAATGTCATGTCCTAGACAGTGACTGCTTACATTCAATTTTACATTGAACTCTATCTGTCATCTGGAGGCTGTTCTGTACACACTTGTAGAAGAAACCCATGTAGGAAATCTACAAGCTTTGGATCTAAATTTAATTTTACAGGGGGATTATAATAATACTTGCTTTTCTACTTGCCACTGGTTTGTAAATAGCATACAACAAGCGTTTGGGGGATTTGAGGTTGTGCAGATTTACCTTCCATGGTACTTGAATATGTGACCACATTTGTAAAAAATAAAAAGCAAAAAAAAAAAAGTGAATTTATAACATTTTATAGTAAATGTATGGTTATACAATCCATGTCAAAAATTATGGAATCTGGAAATACAATAAACGTCGCATGGGCATCTGCGTCTGGCCCTTCCATGGTGCCTGTGTTCTGACTTTGTGCTGTGGTCTGGTCCCCTGCCTTTGTCATATCTATTGTTTTGGAGTGGTTTGGCATTGTTCTGTCTGCTTTGTTGCACTTCTTCTTCGCGTGTTGAAGTGCCGGTGTTTATTCATGTGTTTTTAAAGGGATGATGCCTTGAGCAAATTATCAAAATAATATTAACCATTTTAGAAATTTGCCTCAGCTCAATCTGTGGATTTATGTAACAAGTCACAAGTTGGATGAGCGCTCTGTTCGATACGGACACGAACGACCGGGAGGTCGCAACTTAATATGCTGAGTATAAGCTTCTGACAAATTCTCTATATGTGGTTATGCTGTGAATTACGGCCGAATGTCTGATACTAAGATATTTTAAAGGATTTATTACATTTTGAAGTTTTATTGGGTCCACTATTTTGTTGAAAGTCTTATGAGTCACAAGTTGCAATTTTTAGCGAGAAATTTCTGGCTTCATAGGCTTAATAAATATGTAGCACGCAGCAATATTGGGTGGCTAAGTGGTTGGCACTGTTATTGTGCAGCACCGGGGTCCTGGATTCATATCCCACCAAGGACAACATCTGCATGGAGTTTGTATGTTGTTTCTGTAGTTCCATGAATTTACTTTTGTTTCCCCCAACCATCTCGTTAATCGTGGATTTAGACTGTGAGCCCCAATGGAGCCAGGAACCAATATAAATAATGACAATCTCTGTACAGCGCTGTGTAAAATAAAATATTGTGAAGCCACAAAAAAAAAAAATCGCCAAGATGGTCACCAAGCTTTTCTACTTTATAGCAAATGTGTAATTCACAATATGCTATGAAATTTTATAGCAGAACATTCAGTATTTATTAAACATACCATACACAAATGAAATTACATAAAATAATTTTAGTTATCTTTAGTCATCTTTTTCCAGATCACATAGAGGAAAAAACGAAACAGAATGACCTTTGCATTTCTAATACAAATCCCAAGTGAGGGCAATCCCTACTCTAGGTGATGGCACCGGAGTTTCAGGTCTCAGACATGGTCAGGGGGTGAAGAGAGTTCATCTTGATGACAAGCCGAGTGACAGTGGGTAAGGTAGTCAGTTGTTACAAAAGAGTGAGTGGTGAGTGGAGAGCTGCTTCTGAGTGCACCCTGAGAGAGCGGTGAAGTTGCAGCAAAGAATCACACAAGGGGACAGCCTACTGGGAAGGTTGAGGAAGAGTGAGCAAGGGTGAGAGTGAGCATCATTGGTGTGGAACGAATGAAGACTACACCTGGCCATGGAGAGAGGCTCTGGACCTAGAGCCGAATATAGGCTCCTTACATATGTGCAGGCCTTGATACTGTTTGTAGTTACTGCTATCATTGTTTTGCAATTTAGGCTAGGCTTAAACAGCAGAGGTTTTGGCGGTTTTAATATTTCGAAACAGCTGAAAATTCTACGGAAAAACAAGAACATAGACTTTAATGCTCATTTTTGTTCTTCAGTGGTTTTAGGAATATGTTGTAAAAACCAACGGTATCCAGCGGAAAATGTACTACAAAAGCCTATGTAAACTGACAGGCAGCTTTTGGGAATCTTTTGTCATGTTTTTTGGCAGCATTTCTGAACGTCCAGAAAGAATTGTGTGATAAAAAAACGCAACAGAAAACTGAAATGACCCAAAACGTTCGTTTTTAACGGTTTTTGACAAGAAAATGTATGTATAACGTTTACAGCAATACAGGTGTTCTGGTTACCAGCATTGGAACCTGAGAGGTAGGTGACAGCTCTGCAGACCCCCTGCAATGGTCAATTCTCATGCCTGCAGAGCTTTCACCTCTCCATTCCACTGCTCACACAGAATGATGATGCATACCTCACAACTTTTAGAGATCACAGAGAGGGACACATCAAGCCATGCCTCCAACCACGCCCAAAACATGACATCACACCAAGACACACCTCTAACCATGCCCAACACGCATACACGCCAACTTTTTATATGGCCAAAAAGGGACACATTTTCAGGATTGCATTGTATCCATTGATGAAATATTAAGTAAGTTGTTATGTAATATACAGCTAGGAAGCAATCCGACACTTTGTAAAGCAAGATAGTTTATTTACGCAAATCTATTTCCCAAATGGAAAAGAGGGACATTTATAAAGCTAAGAGGGACAGAGGGACCTGGGTTAAAATAGGGACTGTCCCTCAAAAATAGGGACACTTGGGAGTATGGATGATGTCACCAGTCTTCAGGGAGGGAAGACAAGCCTATTGGGAGGAAAGACATTCCCCAGGATTTGCAGCTGTAAGAGACAGAGAAACAGCTGAAGTCTGTGAAAGCCTGTGCTGAGAAACCCCCTTTAAATGCTTTGTTTTTGTCATTTGTTGCCTCCTTTACATCTTTGTTGATCCACATTGCTGTTTCTAATCATTTTATTTCCATAAGGTATGTACCTCTCACATGGGGTGCAGAAGATGTTTTTAAAGATCTCCCGTTTATTATATGCTCCTTCATTTTTAAACACCTTGTCTCATTCAATGCGGTTTAGGGCCTCTCTAGGCAGATTACATTTAGTCTTCCTGAAATTCAGTGTTCTATGGTTCCTTGGCAAAATACTCCATTGAAGGATAAATGGAAATTTAGTATATTGTGTTCATTATTTCCTAGGTGCCCTCCAGCCTGAACCTATGTTACTCTGTCAGGTTTATTGGTCAATATTAAGTCCAAAAGGGCCTTCCCTCTAGTTGGCTCCTGCACCAGTTGGGAATGGTAACCATCTTTAGTTATTGACAAAAAACCTGTTTCCTTTATGAGCCACAAGTTTCAGTTTCTCAGTTTATGTCTGGGTAGTTGAAGTTATGGTCAGCTGCCTCATTTATTTGTTTGAGGATTACATTTTTACATGGGTTCTGCTATATTTCAGAGCCTATAGGCAGACCCCTAATAGAATTTTAATATTGTTGTTACCCTCATTTATATCTACTCATAATGATTATACATTCTCATTTCCTGTATCTATATCTTCCCGCAGTGTTGGCTTCAGACAGGATTTTACATAAAGACATATCCTTTCCACCTTCTACTTTTTTTATAATCTCTTCTAAATAAACTGTAACCTTGTACATTAACTACCCAGTCATAGGTCTCATCCAGCCAGGTCTCAGTTATCCCCACTATGTCATATTTTTCTACAGCAATAACAAATTCTAATCCATTTATTTTGTTGGTGAGACTCCTGGCATTGATCAGCATGCAATTTAGAGATTTTTTGGTTTCCATTCTTTTTTACTCTGTCCTTATTTACTATTACTACCCCCTCCCTCCCCTCTACCCCCTGATTTATTTAGTAATTCCCAGCTCCTTATCTGCACTATCTTGCATACTATCTGTGTAGTTGCCCCCTCCCCCAGTCCCTAATTTAAATATTCCTCCAACTTCCTGGCCATTTTATCTCCCAAAACGGCTGCACCTTCTCAATTTAGGTGCAGCCTGTCCCTAGCATAGACTCTGTAGCCACTTATTCACCTCCCTAATATACCGCAGCCTATCTGGTGTGGCCCGTGGTACAGGTAGTATTTTTGAAAATACTAGCTTGGAGATCCTTGCCTTCAGCTTTTGGCCTAAGTCCTTGAAATTGTTTTTAAGAACAAAAGCTGAAAATGCAGCTTGATGTAAGATATTGTTTGTCATCTGAGAACTCCATGACTCAAATAATTCAGGCAAACTAAGTAGCAACAAAGTATAATTTTTTCTTCTTTTGATTGGTTGACGATTCCATATTTTTTCACCATTTATTTCTCTATTTGATCTGGAGAATATATGCCATTATTAAAAATAATTTTAGTTTATCTGTGTGAGGTATATGTAATGCAGCCTGAAAGGTTGAGTACTAGACAACCATGTTTTCTATTTGTGATTTTGAGTGAATACTGGGGTTATTCTGATATTCTTGCTAAGAGTGAAACAGTTCAATGCTGAGATAGTACTTGGTATGAAGGAAAAATGGATAAAAACAATGACTCAATAACCAAGGTATGAGGTGGAAGTGGGCATTAGACAGTAAAATTCTCTTCACATGAAAAAGTAATAAGGAAATAACATTTTCAGTTTATCTTTATCAGCTATGCCTATTAAACCTGGGAGAGCAAACCAGAACATATTCCAGGATATGAAAACAGATGCAAAAATGCAAGTCAAAATCCCTAGAGCACCAATGCGCATCACAGAGGATGTCTGGTAACATTAACTATTGTCCACTCTACAGGTTTTATAGGGTAAAACTCATCATTCACATACTTTCAAAATGTTTATAACTT
This sequence comes from Phyllomedusa bahiana, assembly GCA_025379985.1. NCBI lineage: Eukaryota > Metazoa > Chordata > Amphibia > Anura > Hylidae > Phyllomedusa > Phyllomedusa bahiana. The sequence continues at coordinate 49,124 of JAODAL010007418.1, forward strand.
TACTTCACTAAATGCATAAAACCCTTATTTCTTACACTAGTCTTAATGTAAAGTGGGCTGCAGAAAGAGTGATGTATTTTTGAATGAGAGAACAAGCAGAACATTTTGGTATATACCAACTGTAATTAAAATGTACCTTTGGGGTCAAATGTTTAAATTCTGGTCAGAAACTAATAGGTCTGGGTTATTTAAGGCCGGGGTAACAGGTTATCTCCAAGTGTTACTTTTAACATAGAGTCTAGAGTTTTATCTACTTCAAGGGATGGATCGATGAGGGTCTGTCCATCCAACTTTAACATCCCCCAACCACATTACAATGGTTCAGTCAAAGGACATATACAATTAGGGATTCCTGGTCCTTCCCCGTTATCACCTAAACGTCCATTCAGGGACAACAAATTTCCCTAGTGAAATGATGGGCAGCTCTGAAATCTGAACTGAGTTTTGCTGCTGTGAAATATGGTTGCAACAATAAAAAACTTGTCACCAGCAAGGGGTTCAGCCATCATCTGAGCTGTGCTCCAATTGGTTCCTTGCCCCAAGAAACAAGAGATTCTTTACATTGTAAGTGTTATGTGTTCTGAACTTTCTCCCTTTTATTTTATAACTGTTGCTACATGTATGTATGTCATCCTATGTTATCTTTATTTTTTGTAAGCACTGTTCCTTTTTCTATAGAAGCCTAGAACTTCAATAAATTTGGTCCTGTATACTCTAAAAAAACCATAGCCTTTTGGAAAGGTGGTGGTAGTGTGTGTTTTGGGGTGCGTGAACTGTGGTGTGATTTATGCTCAAATTGCCACCTGAGTGGAAGGTGAGTGGAAGATTGAATGAGTGGATATAGAATAACCCCTTGCAGTGGCACCCACGTCATGTGCTAGTAAGTGTGTATATAAAACCAACAAAATCAAGATTTGATACCAGAACTTCCCTAGGTATTACATAATGCCATTGCACTCAATATTATATCATTAGTCCAACATCAATATTGCCAGCGTACAAAATTATGGCCAAGACTGCCACCTCGACAAGCATTTCGTCCACCTGCGGGACATGGGCTCTATGGGTGATATGTCCCAACACTCCAACGCCAGTTTTTTGGTCTATTTTGCACCAAAACCACTTTTGACACCATATTCTCAATGTAAAAGAACTGTCGCACACCAAAACTAGGCGCATTATACGTCGGACACGACACATTGTAATACGCCTAAAAATGATACGATGTGCGCCTCCATAACGCAATGCGCAGATTGAGGCGCATTACATATACTAGTAATGATACTTAATGCGCCTCTTGAGGCGCATTACATACATTACCAATGATATGCTATGTGCTATGATTTGCCCAATAAGTTACCCTGATGCCAGATTTTTGAGAGGATTGGACTTTCTGGCGCACTTTACACTGAAACTGCCGCGGCGCCGCCAGTTTTCGGACATGTCACGTTACGTGTTTTGCTCAATAGGGCTGGGTTCACACAGCCTTTTTCATGCTACATTGTGAACTGTGGGATTAAAAAATGTATGTCCTGTCACTAATTTTTGAATCCTCTCTTTTCCAGCACCTATATGCTTGCTTACCTATTGGAGGGCTTATATACCTTCCTACCTAATGGGGGCCTTCATAGAAAAGCAATTCCCAATTCCTCAGCAACCCACTTTTTTATGATAGGAAAGCGGGATGCCTGCCTTGAGTGATGGGGAATCACCCACTGTTCCTATATAGGCCCCTACTAGGTAGGAAGGTATATAGACACCCCCAAGTAAGTAGGTAGCTAGGTGTATAGGATTCCTCAGCTGGTAAGCAGGTATATAGCCCCCAGTAGGTAGGTACATAGGTCTACCCAGTAGATAGGTAAGTATATAGCTTCCATACTAGCTTAGTAGGTGTATAGGTCCCCCAGTGCGTTGGTCAGTGTTTAGGGTCCTCTAGTGGGTTGGTAGGTGTGTAAGGCCCCTTATAAGTTAGTAGGTTTATAGGTCCCCGAGTATGTAGGTAGGTGTATAGATCCCCCAGTAGGTTGGTGAATATATAGGTTCCCCCGGTACATTGGTAGGTATATAGGTCCCACAGTATTTAGGTAGGCATATAGGTCCCCTAGCAGATTGGTAGGTATATAGGTCCCAGTAGGAGATTGGTAGGCATATAGCTCTCCCTTATTGGTAGGTATATAGGGCTCCCTAGTAGGTTTGTAGGGATATAGTTCCCCTAGTATGCAGGTAGGTAAAAAATGTCCCCCTAGTAGGTAGGTATTTAGATCTCTCAGGAAGTTGGTAAGTATATAGGTCCATCTAATAGGTTTGTAAGTCCCCCAGTCAGTTGATCGATATATAGACCCCCCAGTAGATTGGTCAGTTTCTAGGTCCCCCAAGTAGGTTGGTAGATACATAGGTCCCTCTAGTAGTTTAGTAGGTCTCTAGGTCCCCCCAGTAGGCTGATAGATATATAAATCCCCCTAGTAGGTAGGGATATAAGACCATCTAGTAGGTTGGTAGGTATATAGGTCCCCCTGGAAGGTTGATATATAGAGACCCCCAGTAGGTTGGTATATAAGGCACCCCAGTAGGTTAGTATATAGGGCCCCCTGGTAGGTTGGTATATAGGTATCACTTTTAGGTTGGTTTATAGAGACCCCCAGTAGGTTGGTATTAAGGTCCCCCAATAGATTGGTATATAGGGCCCCCCAGTAGGTCGGTATATAAATCCCCCTGGTAGGTTTGTATGTAGGTCCCCCAGTAGCTTGGTACATAGTAGCTTGGTACATAGGTCCCCTGATAAAAAAAATAAAATAATCACCTTTCCCCATTTTCCTGATGAAGAACCAATCCTCTGTGTACAGGCAGCGTGACATCATCATGCCACCTCCATAGTTATGATACTCCTGGTGCAAGTGGCATGATGACATTCTCAGGAACCCTGTACTGTATACTCTGGCGAGTCGCAAGCAGAAAGCTACCTGCTCCATGGTAGACTTTAACTGTATACAGCTGTATACTGCACTGCAACCAACCCTGTGGCCAGATTGCCAGTTCAGAGCAGCAGTAGTTTTATCTAGGGCACAAGACCCAGATAAAACTGCCTAGCGATTCCCGTGGCTCACACACATGCACCAAGGGGCAACTGCTTAGTACAATACAGTGAAAAAGAACCAGTTCATATCAGTATGCAGAAAGCTTTTTTAAGCAAACAATGAAAAAATAATTTTTCTGTGATTTTTCATCTGTCATGGCAATCGCTCAGCATCCCACGATCTTGTTTCAAGGAGGTCAGACTAGGGAGGAGGAACAGTGTGCAGCACCGTCCCTCATTCATTTAGACAGCATGATCGCGTGGTTGTGCCACATCTGTGCCCCTTAGGGCTTCTGCGACATCTTCTATCTGTAAGGTATGGCAGAGGATATGCTGTTAATCATTATCGTCTGTATTTTTGATATATATCTGGCCTTAGACTGAACACAGGCCTAACTTCTTCTGGCTGTGAATTAGGCAAGGTGATTGACAGCTGTCTCCACCAGTAGGCGGTGTTCTGGATGTCAAGGAGCCGGTCCAATCACACTCTGGAACGGGTCCCTGACTTCCTATTTAAAACCTCTCCTGACTTGAGGTCGTCACTGGTGATAGTCTAGGCTTGATCTGGTGCACTTTATAATACAGTCTATTTTGGTTGCCGATTTTTTTGCTTTTCCTCTGACTCGCCTCTATTCCTGTTGGTTTTTGTACAGTTTTGTCCATTGTTTTTTTGACCCAGTTTGTCTGACTCCCCATTTGTTGTATGGGGAGTCAGACAAACAGTCTTGTCTGTTTATGTGTGTTCACTTAGTCAGGGTAGAGACTACTGCCCAGTTGCCGACGACTACCTAGGGTCGGGCAGGCAACCAGGCAGGGACAGATTTGGGAGGTCTAGCATTGGGGCTCAGTCTGTTTTCCCTGTTCTGGTTATCTGCTCTGGAGGGCCCCTAACAGGTTGCTAAAGGGTTATACAGTTAACTTTTATCCACAAATTCTAAAAACGTTCATTCAGTACTCAGAGTACATCCAAAAAACAAACCCAATGAGATAAACAGTAAACTATAGTCATTAATTAGATACCAGACTCATACAATCAAGTGACATTCTTTTGTGCTACTTGGGAAAGATAAAACAGGTGCAGATAACTAATGAGCAGAAGCTCACACACCCATCCACTAGGGGAACAACTGAATGATGAAAAACTGCACATTAAGTAAGAACTAGTTCACACCAGTATGCGAAAAAGCCACAGTATAACACATGTGAAGAATGCACAAATGCAAAAATACCGATAAGATAACCTCGCACGCCTTCTATACATGAGGGGGGTGGTTTCTAGTATTATAATTGCTTATAGATAAGACGATACAAAGGGTGCCATTTATACAGATATGTGTGGTGCATCATGCTGTCTTACAGCCTATGATGCCTCTACCATTCGATTGGGTGGGCTGCCCAGCACTTTTTAGGTGTCCAACACAAAATACTGACACCCTCTGCTCCCCAGTATTTTGGGCAAAAAATGTCATACTGGAAAAATATCAAATATGAGGTATTATTTGATACAGTGGCTCTATATTTCACAAGCTCGCAAACCGTGTCAAGGTTCCTCGTATCTTGCGGGTCCCTACACTAGCCATTTCCCTACACTGGCAATTTACAGAAAAATCATAGAAAAATAGGACATTATTTAATCAAAAACACAACCACAAGACCATACTTACAGCTCAATGGCCAAACTATAGACTGAAGCCAGTACGAGGCAACAAAATACTTGTTTTATCTTTCGCAAGTAGCACAGGGGCTTGTGTTGCCTCCTACTGGGTTCAGTCTATAGTCTAGCCATTGAGCTGTAAGTATGGCTTTGTGGCACCTTTTGTTTACTGAAGAAATAACATCTTCTGCACTTGTCAATGCAGAGGTTTAGCTACTTACTGAGAAGCTAAATCTGCTAATCAATGCTATAGCACCACCCACAGCCTGAGAAGACAGAGAGTGTAAAACTGCTTGTGACTCAGTGAAATAGCCTGGTGAGAAAACCCCTTAAAGTTGTGCCTTGTATCCCACATTATGCCCCAAAGAACATTTTGTATAACTACTTCATCAGCAGGATAATTTTATTTTATTGTTTTCTTAAGGAAATTGTCGTGAGCAGTCCTACAGAGGACCCTTAGTCTTTTATGTTTTTCAGCCTCTGGATGTATACAACATTTTCTTAGTAGATATGTAATGTCCAGCACTTGGTAAGTAGTGGATGCTAGTGGACAAGAGTGTTGCAGTTCCAGTATGCAATATCAAAATATAATTCCACAGCTGCAATATTTTATATAGTCAACATGATAAGTGTACAATTGATTTACAAAGGTAGTTTTCCATACAAATTACAAAATGAAAGGATATATGATTTGAGAAAATGTGATCTGCAACCTTTCTCAATAGATCACATAATCTGTATATAGGGTGGGACCCTGTATGGAAAGTATAAGGGTAATATGGGTACACTGAGGCACAAAAGAGAAGCACTAGTGGATCGCCTAGGATAAAAGAAGAGCTGCAGAATTGTGAGGGTTGGCATCTTGTTAGGATATATAACCAATGTCCAATCAGGAGGAGTTTGGCAAACCAATCATTAGAACAAAGTAGCAGAAGTGCTAGCAAAGCGATATGCTACTTCATCTTCATGCTGTCAGCTCCACTTGGCTTTGAAGAGATAAAAAAAAAACCTGTAGCCGGTGTCTGTGTATACTTGATTTTCTCATTAGCATTGCTTTATTTCAATCTAGTGGTTATGATTGGTACTCTTGGTTATGAGCACATTCTGTGCATTGATACCTGAAATCTTTAGAGGAACAGAGAACACTTTTACACTACTACAAAGGGCAGAGAACAGAGAGTACCACTGCAAGAGAGCAGAAAATAGACACTACTACTACAAGTCGGCAGAGAACGCTATGGAGAATAGAGAGCACTTCTACATTAAAGCAGGGAACAGAGAACACTACTACAAGAAAGCAGGGAACAGAGAGCATTACTACAAGAAAGCAGAGAACAGAGAGCATTACTTCAAGAAAGCAGAGAACAGAGAGCATTACTTCAAGAAAGCAGGGAACAGAGAGCATTACTACAAGAAAGCAGAGAACAGAGAGCACTAATACAAGAAAGCAGGGAACAGAGAGCACTACTACAAGAAAGCAGAGAACAGAGAGCACTACTACAAGAAAGCAGAGAACAGAGAGCACTACTACAAGAAAGCAGAGACCAGAGAGCACTACTACAAGAAAGCAGGGAACAGAGAGCAGTACTACAAGAAAGCAGGGAACAGAGAGCAGTACTACAAGAAAGCAGAGAACAGAGAGCACTACAACAAGAAAGCAGAGAACAGAGAGCATTACTACAAGAAAGCAGAGAACAGAGAGCATTACTACAAGAAAGCAGGGAACCCAGAGCATTACTACAAGAAAGCAGAGCACTACTACAAGAAAGCAGAGAACAGAGAGCACTACTACAAGAAAGCAGAGAACAGAGAGCACTACTACAAGAAAGCAGAGAACAGAGAGCACTACTACAAGAAAGCAGAGAACAGAGAGCACTACTACAAGAAAGCAGAGAACAGAGAGCATTACTTCAAGAAAGCAGAGAACAGAGAGCACTACTACAAGAAAGCAGGGAACAGAGAGCAGTACTACAAGAAAGCAGGGAACAGAGAGCAGTACTACAAGAAAGCAGAGAACAGAGAGCACTACTACAAGAAAGCAGAGAACAGAGAGCATTACTACAAGAAAGCAGAGAACAGAGAGCATTACTACAAGAAAGCAGGGAACAGAGAGCATTACTACAAGAAAGCAGAGCACTAATACAAGAAAGCAGAGAACAGAGAGCACTACTACAAGAAAGCAGAGAACAGAGAGCACTACTACAAGAAAGCAGAGAACAGAGAGCATTACTACAAGAAAGCAGAGAACAGAGAGCACTAATACAAGAAAGCAGGGAACAGAGAGCACTACTACAAGAAAGCAGAGCACTACTACAAGAAAGCAGAGAACAGAGAGCATTACTACAAGAAAGCAGAGAACAGAGAGCACTACTACAAGAAAGCAGAGAACAGAGAGCACTACTACAAGAAAGCAGAGAACAGAGAGCATTACTACAAGAAAGCAGAGAACAGAGAGCACTACTACAAGAAAGCAGAGAACAGAGAGCACTACTACAAGAAAGCAGAGAACAGAGAGCACTACTACAAGAACGCAGGGAACAGAGCACTACTACAAGAAAGCAGGGAACAGAGAGCATTACTTCAAGAAAGCAGAGAACAGAGAGCACTACTACAAGAAAGCAGTGAACAGAGAGCACTACTACAAGAAAGCAGAGAACAGAGAGCACTACTACAAGAAAGCAGAGAACAGAGAGCACTACTGCAAGAAAGCAGAGAACAGAGAGCACTTTACTAAAAGAAAGCAGAGAACAGAGAGCACTACTACCAGATAGCAGAGAACAGAGAGCACTACTACAAGAAAGCAGAGAACAGAGAGCAGTACTACAAGAAAGCAGAGAACAGAGAGCACTACTACAAGAAAGCAGAGAACACTACTACAAGAAAGCAGAGAACAGAGAGCACTACTACAAGAAAGCAGAGAACAGAGAGCACTACTACAAGAAAGCAGGGGAACAGAGAGAAATACTACAAGAAAAAGCAGAGAAAAAGAGAGCATTACTACAAGAAAGCAGAGAACAGAGAGCATTACTTCAAGAAAGCAGGGAACAGAGAGCACTACTACAAGAAAGCAGGGAACAGAGAGCATTACTACAAGAAAGCAGAGAAAAGAGAGCACTACTACAAGAAAGCAGAGAACAGAGAGCATTTATTTACCAAGAAAGCAGGGTAACTGAGAGCACTACTACAGAAAGCAGGGATCAGAGAGCATACTACAGAAAGCAGGGATCAGGAGAGCATTACTACAAGAAAGCAGAGTAACAGAGCTGCATACTACCAAGAAAGCAGAGAACACCGAGAGCACTACAAAAGAAGCAGGGATACGAGGCATTATTACAAGAAAGCAAAGAGAACAGAGAGACACCTACTACAAAAGAATGCAGGGAACAGAGGCATTACACACTGAAAGCAGGAGTAACAAGAGAGCAATACTACAAGAAAGCAGGAGAACAGAGAGCACATACTTCAAGGAAGCAGAGACAGAGAGCCACTACTGCAAGAAAGCAGAGAACAGTAGAGCACTACTGCAAGGGAATGCAGAGAACAGAGGAGAATTACTTCAAGAAAGCAAGGGAACAGAGGAGACACTACTTACAAAGTAAGCAGGGAACAGAGAGCATTACTACATTGAAAAGCAGAGAACAGGAGTGCATACTACAAGAAGCAAAGAAACACTACTGCAAGAAAGCAGAGAACATACTACAAAGATAGCAGAGAAACAGCAGAGCACTAACCTACAAGGAAAGCAAGAGAACAGTGGCATCTACTACAAGGGAACGCAGAGAACAGAGAGCCACTCTACAAGTAAAGCAAGAGAACAGAGAAGCTTTATTACAGAAGCAGGGAACGAGAGCTTACTTCAAGAAAGCAGGGAACAGAGAGCCACTACTACAAGAAGAGCAGACAGAGACGCTACTACTAGCAAGTAAAAGCCAGGGAAACAGAGAGCTTTACTACAAGAAAGCAGAGACAGAGAGCACTATACATGAAAGCAGAGAAAGAGAGCCACTACTACAAAAACAGCAGAGAACAGAACGTAATATCACTAAATAGTAGACCAAAAAGAGAGAACCACTCAAGGCTTATGTTTCACATGGCTTAAAAATAGATGTATTTTTTTTTTTTTCAGTCCGTAATTACGCGCCGGATTCACGTGCGCAAATTACAGCTTGGACATACGTCGGTCTTTACGGTAATCACGTTCTCATAGAGATCTATGGATTAGTTCCTTACTCTGCTGGCGGACAATCCGCCAGGCGGGAGGGGGAGATAATTGACATAGTGAATTTCCAGGGGTATACTTGCCGCTGGTAAAGCAAGTCTATGGGTACCGGCGATTCGTGCCGGCCCCCCGCACTCGCCCCCGCTCCCAGCCACACGCCGTAATTGCGGGCGTAATTACGCCCTGCAAATACACCGTGTGAACCTAGCCTTAAAGAGAACAGAAAACAAAGACCACTACAACAAGAACACTTTTACAAGAGAGTGAATAGCAGAGAGCACTAGTACAACACATCATGGATCGAGTAGGATTACTACAAAGTGATGCGAGAACAAAAGTGATACTGCAAGGGAGTTGAGAACCGAGCACTACTACAAGACAGCAGGGAAAAGAGAGCACTACTGCAAGAAAGCAGAGAACAGAGAGCACTACTGCAAGAGAGATGAGAATGCACCACAACGAAAGAAGAGAAAGCACTTGTTAGGTGTACCCGGGGAAGGTGAACAGAAAGGAGGACGAAACATGAGGCCTAGGCTGTGCCTCACAAGAACTATCACTGCCATAACTTGACCGCCAGCCTGCGGCCAACTTGGGCAAAGGTCCCATTTACTTGTACGTTGCACAAAGTAAAAACAGACAAAAACAGACAAACAGTAAAAGGAAGTCAGATGGACCGAGTCAAAACCAGTGCAGGCAAAGAAGAAAAAAAACATAAGGCAGGAGGAGCGTTAGAAGAGTAGCAAAACAGCAATCGACCAGGAAAATCAAGACAACGCGCACACCACATTTAGAATAGTCTATCACCATCAAGGACAGGTAATAAGTAGAGGTATATAAAAAGGAAAGCTGGGACCCGGTCCTGAATGTGATTGGACAGGCTCTATGGCATCCTTGGACAGTGACTAAAAGTAGAGGTATCTGTCAATTCTATCAATAAATTAATGAACCTGTTATAGCCCAAGACAGCTAACAGCAGAAGGGCTGAGGACATCGAAAACAAATTAACACAGCCAAGATGTCTGTGCTGTGTTTCAGGGATACAATTTAACAAGGGGAGATTATGCAGACCACAGCCTCTGTCGAACATTGCAGACAGAGAATGTTGCAGAGGCCATAACTGGCTCAGACAGGGCCAGACTGGGACCAAAAACAGCCCTGGCAAAAAAAAAAAAAAACCTACCAGCCCACATACAATATCCACCACTCTCTAAAATAAACCCCCTTTTAAAACCCAGCAAGAAAGTGAAATTGCGCACAGAACTCCTATCACAGGGTTAGGACAAGGTACGTTGTTTTACAATTAGGGCAAGTTCGCTGCCACTATAAATGCTGATAACTTAAAATCCGCTATAGGGGTCAATCACAGACAAAAAATACAGACTGACCCAACAAAGCAAAAAACCCCCCGACATCAGGGACCAAGACGCTTATTTTTTGAGAGTTTTTTTCTTCTCCTTCTCTTTCCATTGGGCCCAGCCGCCATGACAATTCTCCAGCCTAACTGTCTCTGCAGAATTTACCACACAAACATTTTAGACATCTCACTTTTCCAGCCCTCTTTACCTCTGCCCCCCTGTGTACAAACTCCCAATACATAGCCCCTCAATGGTTATAATGACCTTTGTGCCCCTAAAGTTAACTTCCCCACAGACCGCTATGGGCCCCACTCCTGTAACAGTCTTAGTTATTTTTGTTTCCTTTTTAAAAAGGTAGGCTCCTAAATTAAGTAAAAGGTAGATTTCCCTTTTTTGGGTAGACCCAAAGGTGGTAAGGCCGGGGGAGGGTATCTAGACAGATAAGGGCCCCAGGGGGGGGCAGGCCAGTGGTGGGGCCCCAGTGGGGGGGAGGCAGGCAAGAGGGGAGGCCTAGGGGGGGGGAAAAGGGGGGGGTAAGAGGGGGCCTAGGAGGGGGAGGGGGCAAATGGGGGGCCCTAAGGAGGGGGGGGCAGGCAAGATGGGGCCCCCAGTGGGAAGGAGGCAGGCCCAATGGGGGCCCGGGAGGGGAGGCAGCCAGATGGGAGACCCGGGAGGGGGGGGCGGGCCCCAGATGGTGGGGTCCGGGAGGGGGAGGCGGGCAAGATGGTGGGCCTAGGGAGGGGGAGGAGGCCGATGGTGAGGCCAGGAGGGGGAGGCGGGCCAGATGTGACCCCGGAGGGGGAGGAGGCCAGATGGGGGGCCCGGAGGGGGAGGCGGGCCCAGATGGTGAGGCCCCCATGGGGAGGAGGCACCCCAGAGGTGGGCCCCAGGGGGGGGGCAGGCCAGAGGGGGGGCCCAGGAGGGGGAGGCAGGCCCAATGGTGGGGCCCCCGGGGAGGGGGGGGGCGGGCCCAGAGGGAGGCCCGGAGGGGAGGAAGGCCAGATGGGGGGCCCCCAGGGGGGGGAGGCGGGCCCAAATGGTGAGGCCCAGGAGGGGGGGCGGCCCCAATGGTGAGGCCAGTGGGGAGGAGGCAGGCGAGGGAGGCCTAGGAGGGGAGGCAGGGCCAATGGTGGGGCCCGGGGGGGGGAGGCGGGCCCAATGGTGAGGCCCGGGGAGGGCACCCCCGAATAGGCCCCCGGGGGGGGGAGGCGGGCCAAAAATGAGGCCCGTGAGGAGGACACCAGATGGTAACCAAGGGAGGGGGCCCGATGGTGGGGCCCGGGGAAGGCGGCCGATTTACCCCGGGGGGAAGGGGGGGCACCCCAAGGGGTATACAAGGGGGGCCAAGGGTGACAAAATATAGCCAGGGGGGGGAGGCAGGCCAGATTGTGAATAAGCGTTTAATAATGTTTTACTTTTCAAACTTTTTTGTTTGATGAAATGTATCAATATAGTTATTAATAAGAAAAAAAGAACAAAGTTAGCCTACATCTACACTTGCAATTAGCAAGCACTTGCACACCGTTGTGACTGCAAACAGCAAATTCTCAAACTGCAAGTACAGCAGCACACAACAGATTAAAACCCATACAAACAATGGACTAGCAGAACATTCAAAATTACTATCCTTTATACGTGCATTAAATAAAAGGTTTTTAGTGCGCAGTTTGATCGAATTGCGCATGTTCACCTCCCGCATCAATGAAACCATACCTGACTCTAATGCTTCTCTGTGGGGTCAAAGTCACCATGTATTCAGAGCAACAGGCTCCAATAAGGGTTTAGAAAATTCACAGCCGGGTGGGTTTTAAGGCGGGGCCAAGAGGGGGGTGACTCCAATTTTTTTTAAAGTGCCCTGCTCATAAGCTGTACTTTGTGTTTAAATCTTAGTAATTGTTAGAATCGTAAGTAGAAGGGATACATAGGTTGGAGTTGCCTCTGATCCTTAGCGCTTGAGAAAGCCCACAGTATTAGCTTTTATTCTCTATATTAACCTCACTTTTATGAGCCCTTTTAAGGCAGCACCTGGGAAGGTCTGCGATGGTATATAACCCAGCCAGGGTCATAGCATGTACCTGGAGAACCGCATATGGATGTCACCAAGTAGGGGTGTAACTAGAGTAGCCTGGGTCCCATAGGAAATTTTTGGATGGGGCCCCCTAACCTCACTCGCCCACCTCCCTGACCATGAACATTTACCGAACATCGTTACTAGTAATACAAGGGCAGATACCTCACCATACATATCACCACATTTTGCTATAATAAAAAACAGATTATACCAAGCCCAACATAAACAATAATGCACCCATATAGCCCTATTTATCCCCCAGAACAAAAACCACAAATACTAGCACAGTGACTAAATAATAAACCTACACTATTACTGATAGTTTTAAAAAGGGCCCAATAGTACTGCCTTAGTGGACCATAATGTGGTAGGTTTTCAGTGTGCAAGGTGCTCTAAAAAAGGTATATTACTCCTATACAGTGACCAAAATATTATATCCCCCGGTAACACAGATTCTGCTGACATAAAAGTGGATTACAGTGTAGTTTACATCTTGTGACTCACGGGTACGTTTCTCTCAAAAGTCTTTAAAATTTCCCTTTTTGTTCGCATCCTGTCCAGACCACCGATGTTTTTCTCTCTGCCATTTTTCCCTTTGATCAATCCTACTTTTCCCAGCACCTCCCCCGCCCCCCCCAGGTATATGGCGCCTTTTTGCAGGCAGGGTTTTAGGAGCTTAGGGGCCCCAAATAGGCATGTAAAGTTTGGTATATAAGGGCCCCCCATAAGATAAGCAGGCAGGTTATGGGGGGCTATATAGGAAAGGGCAGACAGGGTTTAAGGGTAGCATGGGGGCCAATATATAGGCAGGCAGGCAAAGGGGGTAGCTATAGGAGCCCCATACAGGTGGGCCCGGGCATGGGTGGGGTATGGGGGCCCAATATATGTGGCGGGAGGGCATGGGTGGGCCCGGCCCGGACTGAGCATATGCCATCGGCTTCTTGCTTGAAAAGCAGCGGCCGCAGGCATCCAGACAGCAGGGGAAACAAATTACGTATCCTCATCAGGACTGCAGGAGCCGGCAAAATCCTGAGCATGCTGTACCCCCTTACAGTACACATAATCCCAACTCTCCCGCTTTTGGCGGGGGGGGCCCCCGTAAGGGGGCCCCCTCCCACCCCCCCCAAAATTTTCACCTTTCCGGGCCCCCCCGGGGAGCGGGGGCCCGGCGCGGTACCGGCCCTCCCCTGGCCCCCGCCGGGGTTTGTTCTACAGGGGGTGAAGGGGCCGCGCGGCCCCAAACCCCCCGGGTTTCCCCTGACTTGTGCGGCCCAACCGCACAGCATCAGCATACAAGGGAGGGCGGGAATCGTTCCCCCTCCTCCCTTTCCCCCCCTGTATGTACAGCGCCAGTGAGCACTGTACATAAGGTCAGTGTCGCGGGGAAGTGACGGCGGTGCACTCACCCCGGGGGACGCCCGGGGTACAAATGGGGGGATCCGGCTAACAAAGGGGGGCATTATTTTTACAATGGGGGGGGGTTAACCCGGGAACAGAGGGGCACCCGGCTTACAATGGGGGGGGGTACCTGGAAAAAAAAAGGGGGCACTACCTGGCTAAAATGGGGGGGGGGCTACCTGGGAACAGAGGGGGCCTACCTGGGTACAATTGGGGGGTCTACCTGGCTAATAGGGGGGAACTACCTGGCTACAATGGGGGGGCTACCTGGCTACAAAGGGGGGTCTACCTGGCAACAGAGGGGGGGACTCCTGCTACAATGGGGGCACTACCTGCTCCTCCAATGGGGGGGGGCCTACCTGGCAACAGAGGGGGCAAATCCTGGCCACAATGGGGGGGCTCCTGGAAAAAAAAAGGGGCACTACCTGGCCCACAATGGGGGGGGTCCCGGGGAACAGAGGGGGACTACCTGGTACAATGGGGGGGACTACCGGGAAAAAAAAAGGGGGCACTTTATGGCTACCAATGGGGGGGTCTACCTGAAAAGAAGGGGCACTACCTGGCTACAATGGGGGGGTTACCTGGCAACAGAGGGGGATACCCCGGCCAATGGGGGTCAAAACCCGGCAACAGAGGGGACTACTGCTACAAGGGGGTCTACGGCAACAGAGGGGGGAAACCTGGCTACAATGGGGGCACTACCTGGCAAAAATTTTGGGGGGGTCACCGCAACAGAGGGGCACTGCCGGCTACAAAGGGGGGGGACTACCTGGCAACAAAGGGGGCATCTACCGGCTACAAAGGGGGGGGGGTCTACCCGGAAAGAGGGGGCACTACCTGGCTACAATGGGGGGACTACCTTAACAAGGGGGGGATCTCCTGGTTTAACAATGGGGCACTACCTGGCTAACAAGGGGGCATCTACCGGCAACAAGGGGGCATAAACCTGCAACAAAGGGGGGCATTTAACCCGGCAACAAAGGGGGGATTCCCGGCTAACAAAGGGGCATCTACCTGGCAACAAAGGGGGGGCACTCCGGCTACAAATTTGGCTCTACCTGGCACGAGGGGCCTACCTGGCTACAGAGGGGGGGATTACCTGGCTAAAGGGGGCATCTACCTGGTACAGAGGGGCACTACTTGGCTCAAGGGGGGGATCTACCCGCCTGTAAGGGCACTACCGGTTTTGGGGCTACTACCCGGTATAAAGGGGATCTACCTGGTTTCTTCCAAAGCCTTTTTTGCAGTTAGGTGGATGGGTGGGCTTTTTGAAAGGGGCGTGGCACACTGACAAAAATGGGCGTGCCATGCAAATTTTTGCCGGGCGCGCAAAGCTTTCCGCCCTCTACAATCTCCTTCTTTTCGATTTCAAAAATTTTGGGAACTATGTGTACATCTCCCCTGTGTGGGTAAAGGGGTGGCTCCGCCTCCTGACCTGACAGGACCTCAGACATCTCCGCGGGGCCCACAGTTTTCAGAAGTTCCCACTCCCGGGCTCCTGCAAAGCCCGTGCACTCCCGGGACCCCCCCTGATCCCAAAACACGTCCCTGGTGAGTGAGCTGGCCCACCAGGCAGCAATCTGCAGATCACACAACAACAGGAGCTGAGAAGAGCTGCCAAGGCCAGTAATGATCTATATGGATATCATAGTCTGATCTCAGTCCCCAGCATCTACACTCACCGGCCACTTTATTAGGTACACCATGCTAGTAACGGGTTGGACCCCCTTTTGCCTTCAGAACTGCCTCAATTCTTCGTGGCATAGATTCCACAAGGTGTTGCAACGATGCTCAATTGGTACCAAGGGGCCCAAAGAGTGCCAAGAAAATATTCCCCACACCATGACACCACCACCACCAGCCTGTAACGTTGATTCAAGGCAGGATGGATCCATGGTTTGATGTTGTTGACGCCAAATTCTGATCCTACCATCCGAATGTCACAGCAGAAATCGAGAACTCATCAGACCAGGCAACGTTTTTCCAATCTTCTACTGTCCAATTTCGATGAGCTTGGGCAAATTGGAGCCTCAGTTTCCTGTTCTTAGCTGAAAGGAGTGGCACCCGGTGTGGTCTTCTGCTGCTGTAGCCATCTGCCTCAAAGTTCGCCGTACTGTGCGTTCAGAGATGCTCTTCTGCCTACCTTGGTTGTACCGGGTGGTGTTGCCTTTCTATCAGCTCGAACCAGTCTGCCCATTCTTCTTTGACCTCTGGCATCAACAAGGCATTTCCGCCCACAGGACTGCCACTCACTGGATGTTTTTTCTTTTTCGGACCATTCTCTGTAAACCCTAGAGATGGTTGTGCGTGAAAATCCCGGGAGATCAGCAGTTTCTGAAATGCTCAGACCAGCCCTTCTGGCACCAACAACCATGCCACGTTCAAAGGCACTCAAATCACCTTTCTTCCCCATATGATGCTCGGTTTGAACTGCAGGAGATTGTCTTGACCATGTCTACATGCCTAAATGCACTGAGTTGCCGCCATGTGATTGGCTGATTAGAAATTAAGTGTTAACGAGCAGTTGGACAGGTGTACCTAATAAAGTGGCCGGTGAGTGTATATAGATCATTACTGGCCTGGATGGGTCATTTCAGCCCCTATTGCTACAACAGTAATATCACATCTATAGGGACTGCTATGTTAGGGGGTAATAATTAGCCCCTGTAGCAGTAGTAACAGCCCCTACAGAGGTGACATTACTAGGGTGATAATAGGTGTGAAAATAACCTGGCAAAATCTGTCTGGACTAGAAAAAAATAATTAAAGGAACGTTTCCATTTGCACATTCATGGCTTATCCACAGGACCCATAGGATGTGCCAGAAATGTCTAATAGACTCAGGGCCAGGTCCGGGTTCAGAGCTAGGAAAAAGTAGACACAATATGGCATTCTGCTGCCATCATGTTTGACTGCGCTTCAGCAGAGCAGCGCCATCCGGCATCCCTTCTGAGATGACTCCCTGATCTGCAGCTTACACACAGCCTATGGGACTTGCAGTAAATGGCTCCCCTGAATTATGACGCTCTGAGGAAGGGGCCTTCTTGTATGTGGGCTGGTGGGGTCCGAATGCCAGGGCTGCTTTTTACTCCCAGTCCAGCCCTGGGTTAGGCTATATGGGCCCCATACAGGCAGGCATGGCATAGGGTAGGCTATAGGGGCCCCATACAGGCAGGCAGGGCTTAGGGTAGGCAATTGGGGCCCCATTCAGGCAGGCAGGGCTTAGGGTAGTCTATGGGGGACCCATACAGGCAGGCAGGGCTTAGGGTTGGCTATAAGGGCCCCATACAGGTAGCGAGGGCTTAGGGCAGGTTATAGGGTCCCCATATAGGTAGGCAGAGGGTTAATGCCAGGTTAAAGAGTCCCCATATAGGCAGGCATGGGGCTTAGGGCAGGTTATAGGATCCCCATATAGGCAGACATGGGGCTTAGGGCAGGTTGTAGGGTCCCCATATAGGCAGGCACGGGGCTTAGGGAAGGTTATAGGGTCTCCATATAGGCAGACATGGGGCTTAGGGCAGGTTATAGGCTCCCCATATAGGCGGGCAGGTTATAAGTTCCCCATATAGGCAGGCAGGGGGCTTAGGGCAGGTTATATGGGGCCCCATATAGGCAGGCAGGGCTTAGGTTATGGTATAGGGGGCCCCATAAAGGCAGACTGGGCATAGGGTAGGCTATAGGGGCCCCATTCATGTAGGCAGGGAGGCTTCATCATGTGACGTCATCGCGCTAACCACGTCAGTACTGTGGGCCGGCGCCTGCTAGGCATAAGGCTTAGCAGGCAGATTAGTAGAGCGGAGCGCAGGTGGCTTCTCTCGGCTAACACCGGGCAGTCCTGCGTCTGAACGCTTGGGCCGGGGGGGCTCGGTTGTTCAGAGGCAGGATACGCCAGGCCCCGCGGCTCCGCCCTGGCGGCAGTAAACTACTATGTTCACTGCCGGCAGGCGCTGGAGCCGAACTACCGGGGTAGCAGACATGTTATCAGCCGCCCCCCCCAGGTCCCCTAAGAGCCCAGCCCCGTGGCAGCTGCTACATCTGCTACCCCGGTAGTTACGCCCCTGTCACCAAAGTAAGGAGCCTTTGTGGAATAGAAAGCATATAGATTTGCATTTGGCTGGAGAAGC
This sequence comes from Phyllomedusa bahiana, assembly GCA_025379985.1. Taxonomy (NCBI): domain Eukaryota; kingdom Metazoa; phylum Chordata; class Amphibia; order Anura; family Hylidae; genus Phyllomedusa; species Phyllomedusa bahiana. The sequence goes on from JAODAL010007418.1 coordinate 67,018, forward strand.
TATACGCTGGATGAGGCCAGCATCTGCTACACAAACTATACTTGGCTAAAGGTGTGAGTGTAACTACCTCTGTATTAGTAAGTGTTCAGACGAGCAGGAGTTTTGTTTTGCTTATTTCTATTTTTGTGCTTGTTGTTGCTGTACATTTGTTTTTCCTGAAAAAAAACATACGGGAGGACCCCCACAACTGCTTCTGTCTCTATACCTGATGGACTTATGCTGTGATCCTGGAGCCTTAAATGGTGGAGGATGCAAAGGGCATATTAAAGAGATAGAACTCTTAAAGAGGCAGGCAGAGGAAGTGTCGCCAACATATGTCCTGGGTGAAAGCTGCAACTGTGTAACAAGCGGAGACGGTCAAAATGGTTTAGCTGTTGAAACAGCTAATCCGGTCCAATACCAACCTCCAACTGATGGCGGAAAGCCAGCAAAAGGCACACGAGGAAACCCTATAGGCCCACGCAGAGACCAATTGCCTGGTAATAGAAACACACCAAGCCACTTTGAAAGAGCAGCAGCAGGTGAATCAGGCTCTACAACAGCAGCTCCAAGTACTGACCGAAAGGCTAGAGGGGTCTACAGGTGAGCAGCTCGCGCCCCGTCAAGTGTTGCTACACGTCCAATTGAAAATGATGCTAGATGATGACGTCGAGGCATATCTCGGGACCTTTGAAAGCATTGCGGAGAGAGCAGCTTCCAGTGAATCAGTGGGTGGCTGTCCTAGTCCCCTTTCTAGCAGCTGAACTGCAAAAGGCCTACTTCGACCTCAGAGATTAAGATGTCAAGGATTACACCAAGTTGAAAGGGGAGATACTAGCACGACTGGTGGTTATCCTGGCAGTATGGGCCCAGAGAGTCTATACCTGGAAGTTTGATCCTGAAAAGCCAGCTCAGTCGTAAATGTACAACCTCTTCCACCTCACCAACAAGTTGTTACAACCCGAGAATCTTCTGCCTGCCCAGGTGGCCGTCTGTGATCACTTTGTACATACCCTACCTGTGAGACTCCAGTGGTGCGTGGGATACACTGGTGGGCTCAGACCAATTCCAAACCTGCCATCTAAAGGTGGTCTGTATTCACAGTGACACCAGAGACCCAACTGCCCTACTCACCATAGAGATTCCCTGCGGGACTCAGAGCATGAGGTGGTCGTCATGATGAGCTTGCCCCACAGTGCTATTATAGGATGTGACATTCTCTTGTTTTGGGATTTGTGGGAGAATAAACAGAGTGGAATGTATAATGGTGTACCTCTTGTAAATGACATATGTGAAACTGATGTGTCCGCCCAGGTACAAGGAGAAATGGATAAGTTTCTGTTGTGAGTCCTGGTGGGGGACCCAGAGGACAGCCCCTCTGAGCGAGAGTTCTTTCCTTGCCAGTATTGAGGGGGAACTTTGGTACTGAACAACTGAGGGACCCTAACCTGGTAAATGCTTGGAAAAAAGTTAAGGTTATTGATAGTAAACCCCAGGACCCAGGTGAGGGGTTGGTCTTCCCTCATTTTGCGGTAAACAATGATTTACTATACCGATTGAAAAAGACTCCAATCAAAGTGGCTGAGCAGTTGGTGGTACCAATGTACATGTTTGCATGGTTTTGGAGCTAGCACAATCCCATGTGCTGGTGGGACACTTAGGGGTGGAGAAAACCAAAGTGGGTGGGGTGTTACTTCTAAAGCCCAGGAATCTATAGAGTGGTTGAGGATTTTTGTCAATCTTGCCCAGAGCGCCAGATTAATGCCGCAGACCCATTTTCGGAGCCCGCTAATTGCTCTTCCGATAATCGAGTCCCCTTTTGAGTGGTTTGCCATGAATCTGGTGTGGCTTTTTCCTAAGTCAGCCAGGGGACATCAGCACATCTTAGTGGTCCTAGAATATGCCACTCGCTACCCAGAGGACATTCCCCTTAGGAACACCTCCTCTAAAGGTATAGCGAAAGAGCTGTTCCAGATGTTCACCCAAACTCCCTTCATGTCCAAGGTGACCAAGGAACTCTGCCGACTCCTAAACATTGCCCACCTCCGTACCTCTGTATATCATCCCCAGACCAATGGTCTGGTTGTGAGGTTTAACCCTTAAGAGGATGTTAATAAAGGTGGTGGATAAGGATGGTAGAGACTGGGACCACCTGCTACCCTACATGATGTTCTCCATACAGGAAGTTCTACAAGCATCCACAGGGTTCTCACCTTTTGAGTTCCTATACGGTAGACATCACAGGGGACTCCAAGACATAACCAAAGAGACCTGGGAACTGGAGAATACCCATAGAAATGTGTAATTGAGCATATCGCTGAGATGCCTGATAGAATCATGGCAGTCCTGCCCATAGTCAAGGAGAACATAAAGAAGGCCCAGGAAACCCAAGACAGGGTGTATAAGAGGTCAGCAAGAGTCAAAGTGTTTCAGAAAGGCAACCAGGTGCTAGTGCTTGTACCAACAGTTGAGAGTAAGTTCCTGGCGAAATGGAAAGGTCTCTATGATATCTGAGAAATGGTTAATGAGGAAAAATGAAACCATATCAAATTTGCCATATCAACCTAATCAAGCCCTTGTAGGACCATAAAATTCTCATGGCTGTAAGGGAACATAGGGGGCCGCCAAAAATAAATGTACCACCCTTTCATATATCCGAGTCCTTGTCAGAGGCCCAAGGACAGGAAGTTAGAGAATTCCTACAAAGTAACCGACGGGTCTTCTTGGAAATGCCAGACCATACCAGGGTCATTCTAACAGAGCCCGGTCAGAAGGTACGATTAAGGCCATATAGGGTCCCTGAGGCCCAGAGACAAGCAATCTCCGATGAGGTTAAAAAGATGCTAGCTATAGGGGTAATAGAAAATTCCCAAAGTGGTTGGTCGAGCCCCATAGTGCTAATTCCCAAACCAGATGGCAACTTGGGATTTTGCAATGATTTTTGAAAAATAAACAAAATATCAAAGTTTGATGCCTATCCCATGCCCTGGGTAGATGAATTGGTTGAGAGTTTGGGACACGCAAGGTATATAAACACATTAGAACTCACTAAAGGCTATTGCCAGGTTCCCCTCAAGGACGAGGCAAAGGAAAAAACTGTATTTTCCACCCCAGAGGGACATTTCCAGTACATTGTCCTTCTCTTTGGCCTACAGTGGGCTCCTGCCACATTCCAGATGTTAATAGACCTCGGCCTGCAGCCCCCTAACGTATATCTGGTTGCAGATTTGGATGACCGGATGATCTGTAGTGCGGCCTGGAGGTTCCACCGAGACACGGTGCTAGTGGTCCTGGACACAATAGGGGCAGCAGGCTTAACCGCCAACCAGAAAAAATGTGCCATAGGGCTAGAGGAGGCTTGCTATCTTGGGTACGACATTGGCCAAGGGGTCATCAACTCCCAAATGGATAAAATCGAGGCAATTAGAAATTGGCCTCAACCTGTTTCTAAGAAGCAGGTCAGAGCCTTTTTAGGGATTGCAGGATTGTCACGAGGGTCGCGGGCTCCGCTGCCCCCCGCGACCGTCACCCTGCTCGCAGGGGGTCCGGCGCGGCGGCTGTGGCTGCCCGTGACCATCCCTCTGCTGTCCCGGTCCCGGCGCCGCGTCCCTTACCCGTCTGCGCTCCTGTGAACGCCGCTCCTGGCCACCGTGCGCGTGGCCGCTGCTGTAGGCGCGCGCGCCGATTTCACTAAATTTAAAGGGCCAGCGTCCCGATAATTGGTCTATTATCGGGCGCTGGTTCTATTTAAGGTATCCGCCCCCAGCACTTCCTGCCAGTCTGTTGGTGTGTTTTTGGTGCGTTTAGAGAGTATTGGAGTTCAGTCTTGATTACCCGTGTACCAGTCCGCTTGCTTACGTTTCTCGACCTTGCCTGTTTGCCGCCTGCCCTGACCGTCTGCCCGTCTCTGACTACGAACCTCTGCTGCCTGCCCTGACCTTCTGCCTGTCCCCGACTACGTCTCTGGATTACGTCTTTGTACCACGCTGTACCCCGGCCGCCATCGCAAGCAAGTCACGTCAGGGGTAACGACCTGGTAGCCTCACGCCGCAGCAAGTCCATCCCGCTTTGCGGCGGGCTCTGGTGAAAACCGGGGGCTACTTAGATTCCGTTCCCTGGCGTGGCTTAGCTATCATCGCTTGCGTTGGCCCAGCGAATCCACTCCTCCGTTACAGTACAGACTGGCCATGGATTCCGCCAGGGTACCTCTGCCTGATCTCCGGGACGTCACTACAGCTGTCGCCCAGCAGAGTCAACGCATCGACCAGCTAGCGGCCATGATGCAGAACCTTGCAACCCATCTGCCTCCACCGGCTGCCGCCTCTGCACCTGCATCCGTTGCTCCGGCATCCATTGCTCTACCTGCTCCGGGACCCTCTCTGCATCTGCCGCTTCCCTCTCGCTACGATGGAGATCCCAAGAAGTGCCGAGGGTTCATCAGCCAGTGCTCCATCCACCTCGAGATGATGGGGCGCCAATTCCCTACAGAGCGAGCCAAGGTGGCCTTCATAATCAGCCTCTTGTCTGGAGAAGCCTTGGCTTGGGCTACGCCACTATGGGATCGAGGGGATCCTCTGACGGCGGACCTCCAAACCTTCCTCCGGGGGTTCCGCACAGTCTTCGAGGAACCAGGCCGTACTTCTTCGGCTGCCGCAGCGCTGCTCCGGCTTCGTCAGGGCGACACCACAGTCGGTCAGTATTCAGTGCAGTTTCACACTCTTGCTTCGGAGCTGGACTGGAATAACGAAGCATTGGTGGCGACATTTTGGCAAGGCCTCTCGGGGCGAATCAAGGATGAGCTCGCCGCTCGGGATCTACCAGCTGCTTTGGATGACCTAATCCATTTAGCCACCCGAGTGGATATTCGCTTCGCCGAAAGGCAACAAGAGCTCCGCCTTCAACGGGAAACCATCCGTCCACGCCGTTTCCCCCGCTTGGCTCCCACGTTCCAGCGGTCACCTCTTCCTCCTCCGATGGTCTCTGAAGAGGAACCTATGCAGGTCGAGAGAGCCCACCTGTCCCAGGAGGAATGTTCTCAGCATCGTCTGAAGCAGCTGTGCTTCTATTGTGGCGGTTCTGGCCATTTCATTGGGGACTGTCCGGTGCGCCGGGAAACTCCGCACCTAGGGCTCGTAGGAGAGGCGACCCTAGGTGTCAGAACGGCCTCTCCCCGTCTGACCATGCCCGTATGTATTGGTGCTTCTCCGGACAGCACCTTTCAGGCCACCGCCTTCATTGACTCAGGATCGGCAGGAAACTTCATAAGCTACGAACTTGTGACCAGGTTTCGTCTCCCTGTGATTCCGTTGCAGAAACCCAGTTAACAAACTTAATGCCCTCGGTCCACTTCCTGAGGGCACCATGTTGGCCACCATGGATGTAGAATCCTTGTATACAAACATTTCCCACAAGGATGGAGTAGCAGCATGTCGGGTGCACCTAGAGAAACAAGACCTCCCAACAAAACCAGTCACACAGCTCATCCAGTTCATACTCAACCACAACTATTTTACTTTTGGAGAAGACCTGTATATACAGCAAATGGGAACTTCCATGGGGTCCAGATGTGCACCCCAGTATACAAATCTCTTTATGGCGGTACTGGAAGGAGCATATTTATCACCATGCACCACCAAACCCATGTTCTACCTCCGTTATTTCGATGATATTATTGCCATCTGGACTGCGGGCGAGGAGGCCCTAATTCAATTCCATAATGACTTCAATAACTTTCACCCCACCATCAACCTCAAGCTTACCTATTCAGAGAGCAAAATCCACTTTCTGGATACCACAATACACATTAAAGACCACCGGCTACTCACATCAATATACCACAAACCCACAGACAGAACGGCCTACCTCAGAAATGACAGCTTCCACCCCAAGCACACAAGACAGTCTATTATCTACAGCCAGGCTATACGGTAAAATCGTATTTGCTCCGACAAAGCAGACCTGGACAAGCACCTTCTGGATCTGAGAATGAAATTTATCAAACTTGGATACAAACCAAAATTGACAGACAACCAAATACGCAAAGCAGCAGCCATCAACAGAGACAGTCTGCTCATGTACAAAGAGACCCAGAATGAAGAACGAGTACCCCTAGTTGTCACCTACAACCCACAGCTAGAGATCCTACGAAAGATTGCCAAGGAACTCCAACCTGTGCTACATAGGGACAACAGACTCAAAGAAATATTTCCAGTCCCCCCTCTCTTTTCCTTTCGGCAACCACCAAACCTGCGGCGCATTATTATCCAGAGCGCCCTAAGGCCCCAACAGAAAATGGCACCTCACCCTGCCTGCAGAACAGGTGCAAGACCTGCAGACACATCCACACCACTGACAGTGTACCTGTCCCACAATCCCAACAGGTGCACAGAATTAGGGGGACATTTTCCTGCAGCTCTTCCAATGTGTTGTATCTGATCATGTGTGCGCAATGTCCGACCACAGGTCTTTATGTGGGAGAAACAGGGCAGAGACTCAGCCAGCGCATGAACTCACACAGATTCACCATTAACAACACCAAAACAGATCTGCCAGTGGCCGCACATTTCTCTGGAGAAAATCACTCCATGGAAGATTTGCAGGTTATGGTCTTAATGGGACATTTTAAGACTCAGAGGGAGAGGAAGGAATGGGAATATAAATTAATGCAAAAATTTAAAACTCTGCAAAATGGATTGAATAATCATAGCAGCTTCATGTCAAACTATGTGTGAACTGTGAGAGGAACAAATCTCCCCTGACTGCATATAGATAAGAGAAATAATTACTGATCACTCCTGTCACGCCTCACAAGTTTCCAGACTGTTTATTTCTTGACCTGTTGTAAATAACTGCTCTACTTATATTGCATTTTGTTATTTTTAAGAATTCTAAGATCCTTTGAAGGTCCATGTCTTTTGTGTATAAAAAGTCTGTGTATTTTCAGTTTGTTGTATAACACCATGTCTGAAGAAGGGAGCTAGTCCTCTCGAAAGCTCACTATCAAATATACTCAGTTAGCCTCTAAAAGGTATCGCCTGATTTCTTCACTCTTCTACTACTTTCTATGGCTAACACGGTACAACATTATACTACTATGGACAATAAAGACATACTTAGATCTAGATAGTCTTCATACATGTCCCCCTTAATCTATGAGCTGTTCTAGAAGTTTTAAGTTTTCATGAAGATGGAGTTAGTATCATAAAATGATTCCTGGGCGTTGCTGGATCAAGTTTTTGTACTTTGTGCCTTACACTGAACTAGAGCGGCATCCGAGCAAGCTAACACATGACCGAAGAGTGGTGAACTGTCTGTTAGCATCACATATTCTGGGAGTGGGCAGGCAGGGGGCCAATCCCTTCAGTCCCACCCCCAGCCCATACTTCTCTGGCCTCGGGAGTAGGGGCACACTCGTCATAATGTCAGGAGAGCTGCTGTCACTGGAACATGTACTGGAGAAAAACATCCCTGCTGAGGAGCTACGGGAAGTATGGAGGCTGCTGTACGGGAGGCAGCTGAGGTGAGGGGGAAACAAGCCTCTCTGTTACCAAGAAACTTGAAAAACAACCTCTCTATCTATCTATCTATTAATCTGTCTACTATCTATCTCTATTGGCCAGTCAGTCTATCAGTCTATTTATCTTGGTCATTCTGTTTCTCTGTCTATCTCTATGTATCTATTAGTCAGTCTTGTCTATCTATCTATCTATCTATCTATCTATCTATCTGTCTGTCTGTCTGTCTGTCTATCTATCTATCTATTAGTCAGTTTTGTTTGTCTATCTATCTATCTATCTGTCTGTCTATCTATCTATGTATCTATTAGTCAGTCTTGTTTGTCTATCTATCTATCTGTCTGTCTATCTCAGTTGATCAGTCATTCTATCTATCTATCTATCTATCTATCTATCTATCTATCTATCTCTCTGTCTTTCTATTATGATCAGTCATTTTATCTATCTATCTATCTATCTATCTATCTATCTATCTATCTATCTATCTATCTATCTATCTATCTATCTATATATATATATCTATCTATATCATATATATCTATCTATATATATATATACTATATATATATATATATATATATCTGTCTGTCTCAGTTGATCAGTCATTTTAGCTATCTATCTATCAGTCTATCTATCTCAGTTGATCAGTCATTCTATCTATCTATCTGTCTGTCTGTCTATCTATCATGATCAGTCATTTTATCTATCTATCTCAGTTGATCAATCATTTTATCTATCTATCTCAGTTGATCAATCATTTTATCTATCTATCTATCTATCTATCTATCTATCTATCTATCTGTCTGTCTGTCTATTATGATCAGTCATTTTATCTATCTATCCATCTATCTGTCTGTCTGTCTATCTATCATGATCAGTCATTTTATCTATCTATCCATCTATCTGTCTGTCTGTCTATCTATCATGATCAGTCATTTTATCTATCTATCTATCTGAGTTGATCAGTCATTCTATTTATCAACAGCTCACAGCTGGCGTAAATAACACATGTGGCACATGGACAGGCACAGATGCATAAAGCCCAACCATCCCAATTTCAGCTGGACATCCCCGATTTGGGAACAATGTCTCGTCATCCCAGGGTGACTGCCAGGAGTTCCGCCTTTTCAGGACATCCCAAAGATTCAGGGCGCATGCCCTGAATCCTTGGTACTATGCTGTGCAATCCACTATTTCCCCGCCCCATCAGCTAGACTACACAGCATGCACAGCAGAGAAAGATAAGTGACCACTGTCACCTCCTCCCTCCCTGTCCACCCCAACCTACCTCCCATGGCCTATCAAGCTTTCCTGGATGCTGGATAGGCTATCTACATCTACCAAAACTGAATGGCACCCACCCCCACAGCAGGCAACCAGCTTTTCTGTATGCCTGCTGTTAGTGATGTCACCCATCTTTTCCATGAGCTAGGCTATGCAGCTTTCGGGAAAGTTGAGTTGCACCCATTCCTCACAGCCAGCACCCAGCTTTTCTGGATGCCTGTTGTGGTGGATGTCACCTAGCTTTCCTGGGGGCCGGATAGGCTACCGAGCGTCTGGGAAAGCTGAGTGGCGCCCCTTCCCCCACAACAAGCAACCAGCTTTTCTGAATACATGTTGTGAGGGATGTCACCCAGCTTTCCTGGGCGCTGAATAACCTATTTGGGAAAGCTGGATGACATCCCCCACTGCAGGCATCCAGCGAACCTGAGAGCTTCCTGTGGGGGATGGGTGCCACTCAGCTGTCCTGGATGTCTGCTGTGGGAGATGTCACCCAGCCTTCCTGGATGCAAAATTGGTTATTCAGCAACTGGAAAAGCGGAGTGGCACCCAGGCCCCGTAGCAAGCAACAAGCTTTTCTGGATGCCTGCTGTGGTGGATGTCACCCAGCTTTCCTGAGCGCTGCTATAGCGAGGCTATTCAGCATCTGGGAAAGCTGGGTGATGACCCATCTGTACTCTTTCTGTTTTTTTTTGTTTTTTTCTACAGGTTTCCATTCTGGACTGCGACAGACTCGCTGGACTACATTGAACGAATGTTGCATCTATTTATTTAATAAAAATGGTCAACGAGGTCTAGTGTTGTTAGTATTTATTTGAATAAATTATTTATTTCTGTTTCTGTGGGGGGGGGGGGGGGGGTGGGTGGAGGGGGTTCCATTTTCTTCCAGTGTTAGTAATAGAGGCATCTGACAGGCGCCTCTCAATTACTAGCAATGGGGCTTGGTGTAAGCCACCAGTGTTTTTCATCACTGCAAGACTAACAATAAGCCCCTGTCACTGTTACCCCATTACCTTAGGCACCAGGGCTACTGGGAAGAGCCGGGTCACCATCAGATGGCAGAGCATCTTATGTGATCATCCACGGCTGCAGGTTGGTATTTTTAGAATGTGCCAATATCTATGGAGCTTCCCATCCTGATAGCTTCAGCTGTCGGTTTTACTTTGAGTGGTTATGAAAAATGGATAGACATTTTTTAAAAATAATTTGTTCTTTTTAGATTTTTGATAAAGACAAAACTATGTGGAGTCCCCCCATTTTTAACCAGCTAAGGTGAAACTAGCAGCTGCAGGCTGATATTATTAAGATGGAAAGGTCCATGAATATTGTATTTTCCCACCCTAAAAATACCAGCCCGCAGCCGCCTCTGAAGTGGACCATCACATTAGATGATCCCATTCCAATGATTTCCTGGTTCTTCCCTGTACTGGAGTAATAGTGACAGAGGATTAGTGTCAGCCTTGTGGTGATGAAAAACATTGCTGACTGACACCAAGCCCCAGTGATTGTAATGAAGTGTCGTCTCTCAGACTCCTCCATTACTAACACTGGAATAAAATATAAATAAAAACAAAACAAAACACCGGAACAAAAGAAAAGCTATTTATTTAAATAAACTCTCCTAGACACCAGCCCTGGCAGACCATTTTAGTAAAGAAAGGAGATGCAACGTTGGTCCAACGTAGTCCAATGAATCTGATATGTCTGTTATGGCAGTAACTAATCATCTGGGGGTGCAGGGGACAGAGTTTGGGTCACAGCCACACCAAAGGAGGATTGGTCCTTTGCCATCCCCAGGAGATTGTACCTATAAGTAGTGCCTGTTCCCTCTTCTCCCACCCCTGTGGCCTAGTCTCAACATAATATACAACCCTCACCTAACACTCTATAATCCCCAGAGCACTGTCTATGACTCCATATCCCCTCCACCCACTCCACCTATCACCACATAGGAAGTCTGTACAGAGGTGGGAACAGCTGGGGAGGTGCTGGAAAAGCGAGGAGTCTAAGATGTTCGTGTGGTTTATTCTGCAGGGATGAGACGTGGCCAGGAGAAGTCAGCATGGCAATTTGGAACAAATGCAGAAAGGGAAAAAGAACTTTCATGCCGCCTGTGCTGTGTACTGCAGTGAGCCACAAGCCAGCTTGCAGCTCACTGGAGTACTCTGCAGAGTGGAGAGCCTTCGCTCTCTGCTCCGCAGAAGCCTGCAACTGTATGTGCATTCAGAGAGCACACATACAGTTGGCCCGCCACAATCGCTGATCGCCAAGTTCCCAAGCTGATAGTTTCGACTTGGGACCTTAAAGGGGTTGTCTCGCTACAAGGATTGCTTTTTATGTTAAAGATCTTTTAAAAACAAGTCAATTTGCAATATGTGTCTCCTACCTATTCCTAGATATCCCCTCTTGTATGGGCAACATCAGCTCCTTAGGTCACTATAGCTACAGACCTGTTTGATCTTTCCTGATAGGCTGCCAGCACTGGTCACTATAACTACAGACCTGGTGTCCTCAGCAGCTCATCACTGCAGTCCAGTGGTAGCCAGTAAAACCAGTAAACATGGCCCTGAATTCAAAAATGAAACTGAAAAAACATGACTGAAGTAAGATGAATCAATGTAGTGAGACAACCCCTTAAATGGTCGGGCAATGGCGGGTCGATCAGAGCTAGTTAGAGGCCCTGATGTTGCCCGCGGGCTGTACAATGCCCATGTCTGATACAGAGGAATCATCCATAGAACATTGTCCTACAACTATTTGTATGGATTTATGTATATACAATACATTACTTCATATAAATACATATTTATAGACCCGTAACACTGCTGTTGTGTTGGCTTTGATCTACTGGAAGGGGCAAGGCATGATTATGTTAGGTGAGGCGTGGTTAGAGGCATGCCCTGCTATGATGTCATATGTTTGGGTGTGTTTTGAGGCATGGCCTGAAGTGCCCCTCTTTGTAATCTCTAAGGCTATGTTCACACGGTGTAATTGCGGGGACATATTTCGCCCGCAATTACGTCATGTGCTCGGGAGCGGGGGCGGGACCGGCAGCCCACCGGTCCCATAGACATTCATTATTCACGACGCGTATACGCCATGAATAATTGGCATGTCACTTCTCTCCCCACTCGCCGTATTGTGTGAGCAGGGAGAGGAGACGTAATCCATAGCTCTCTATGAGAACTGTGGATTACCGTAATTATTGGGACATATCTCTCCCTGTATTGAGTGCAGTATGGCGCGAAATACAGGGCGATATAGGTCCCAATAATTGCTGTGTGAACATAGCCTATAAATTGGCAGGTATGGAGATGCGTAAATTTCTGAAGAGACATTACCATATTAATTGTCATGACTGCAGTATTGTAAAGTGTTGTAAATTGAACGATCAGAGATGTGATACAAACTATTTGCAACCTTCCAGATGTTTACAGCTCCCCACTTCCGCTGTAGATTCGGCCTCACAACAAGGATTCGAGCTGAAGGGATATGTGTTTGATGCTGCTGATGAACAACTCCGAAGGCCTCAGGTGATCCGAGTGGGATTAATTCAGAATAAAATCCAGTTGCCAACTACAAGTCCAGTGGCAGAACAGGTGTGTTAACAAATGTATGCAATATAATAATAGTGTTACATTCACCATTAATTGGACCATCAAGTAAATGTGTTTCCTACAGAAGCGTACAGAGAAAGCCGCACGGCCACCTTTCCATTCATTGTCAGGCTGGGTACCAGGGCCAATTGACCAGGCATGATGGGTGTCAGAGAAGCCCCATTCTCTAAATAGAGGCAGGTCCTATATCTATCAGATATTCATGGCATATTCCCAACATATGCCATTCATTTTTAGTGAATTTAGGATTATACAATGAACAATACAGTCATGTTTTCCGTTCTAATGGTGTCAGAGAAGCCCCATTCTCTAAATAGAGGCAGGTCCTATATCTATCAGATATTCATGGCATATTCCCAACATATGCCATTCATTTTTAGTGAATTTAGGATTATACAATGAACAATACAGTCATGTTTTCCGTTCTAATGGAAACCATGACAATAGTATGAACAGAGCATAAATTGTACATTATAATAAATGTACCCACGAATAATGGCTAAAACATTTACAAGGCCTCATACAGTTATGTTAATGAAAAAAAAACCTATAGCAGCTGAAATGCGGAGAAATGTATTTTTCATTATAGTGCAAATTAAAAAAATTAAAGAAAGCAGCTAATTGTATGAAATAACGAAAAATGTACCACTGATCCTGCATTGAGGCTTCGGTGATCGCTATGGTCTAATAAAACATAAAGAATAACAATGGATTACCCATAAGGCATCATTCAGAGATTTTGGAATTAACAAAGTGTTCACAAGAAATTATAGTGCAATATAGGTGAATACGTTTATCATAACTCCACCCACACATGGCGGAAATAATCTGATGCAAATTTGCAATGCAAGGGGTAGAAGGATTCTTCCTGGTACCATTAGTAGCTCAAATGGTTCCATGATCATTTGCCTCTTCTGCTTACCCATTGGCCTCACTTGGCTATTGAATATTTTGCACATTATGGACAACATCTATGAATTGTCATGCGCCATTTTTTTGTACTTTTCCCCAACACACCACTTCTAAATAGATATAGAGGAGTGAATAATATGACAGTATGAATGAAAGGCCAAAACAAAACATTTTTTAAAAAAAATGGCTCCATGGAGGAGTTGAAACGCAGCATGTACTGACATTTTTTTAGTTTTTGTGGTGCTGCTTTTTTGCATTTGTAGTATGAGAGTGCTATGCGCCAAACTTTGTATGGCAGTTTCACATCAAACTTTGGTGCATTCTAGGTGCATTAGAATGTGTTGTGCCATTCATAGAACAGTGTACCAGCAGTTTTTTGGCGCAATATTCGCAATATGCTGCATGCGAATTCATAGATGTCACCCATATATTTTTTGTGATTAACTTAAAGGAGTTGTCTCATTACAAGTTTTCAGCCTGCTTCAATGTGTCTGGAGCAAAGGATTTTTGAATTTAGGGGCGTGCTTGTCTGCCTCTTCTCCTCCCTCTTCCACCCTCCCCTCAGCACACAGAAAGCTCTCCTCCATAACTTCTATACAGCAGGTAGAGGGCGAGGGGGTTTGCTGCCAGGGTTAACCCTGTGTGTGCCTGCCTAGGTCTGCTGCAGGCTCTTGCTGATCTTCTCCACAGTCAAGAGACAGAAGAGGGCTGATCTGTGAATGTGGAGAGGTCTGTGAAGCTGTGATTGCTAATAGCAGAGCAGGGGGATGTAAGTGTTCCTATACCCCCTGCTTAGCATACAAATCTCCACATCTCCAGCAACAAACAAACCCTATCAGAACAGACACAAGGCAGCTGTGAAGTGTTACTATAATCACGATGTGTCACTAATACAGCAGAGCATGAACCATTCACATGCCCCCCTGATCTGTTCTATTAGTATAGTCAGAGCTCCACAGACACAGCATGATTATAGTGACACACAGGGTCACTGCTGTCATATCTACCGACTACAGATCAGCCTCACCTCTGCTCTCCTCAATCTGTGTAGAGAGCAGGAGGGAGCAGGCAGACACAGGGTTAATCCAGCTACACAGACACAGAAGCCAGAGCCCTCCGCCTCCCTCCACTACAGAAGCATACTGTGCGGGAGGGGCTCTGTGCTCAGACCTGTATTCAGAAACAGATGAGTCACCCGCACTGACAGCCAGTGAGATAAAGATCAACAGGTCTGCTGCTATAGTGATTTGAGAAGCAGATGCACTGCTACTAACAGGGATAACTCAAAATCAGTAGGACATTTGTAATGAACATATATTGCAAAGCTGCTTGTTTTTTAAAGATCTTTTAATTAAAACCCAATCATTGTAGTGAGACAACCCCTTTAAGCTCTCGATGTGAAGTGTTTCGGCTTAAGGAAATAAAAAGTTGCCCAACAGCCCATTGTTAGGAATAAAAATTTTAGGAAATATTGTACATGCAGTACGGTTGAAAGCACCAACCACTTTAATAGCACACTGGTATTTTTTTAAAATTTTTTTTTTTAACCCTCCCATGAATTGGTTATACCACTTTTTTGTGATTTAGCAGCAGTGACTTCACACAGTATGTGTAAGTACCCAAAGAGGGCAAAAGCAGGAGTCACTGTCCTACTGGATATTTATAGAGCAGAAGGGTTCAACCCCTTTTGTTTGGGTCTGCCTATGGTTAGTTACATGTAACCCCCGTGCTTTGTTTTTTTTGTCAGGTCTGATGGCCCTTTGCTGAATCGCCAATAAAGTTGTCTAAAACATCTTTCGCAAAGAAACTGCTGGTCACTAAAATGACTGTCTCCTCTGTTAACATCAGTATAATAAACCATAGGATCCCGTTCTTCATGATTTTGCACTGTACATACAGAAATAAATTGTATCTCATGTTTACTTATACTCTGAATGCAGAAAAAAGGGCACCGGGGGGTGCAAAACATAATACCCCTTTTCCAAAACCCTTTCTACTGAATAACGTTCTCCTCTGCGATCCGGGGGCTTTGTCTACAACACAGAAAAACAATGTTTTTTCTGTTTTTCTTTTTCTAAACCGCTAAAAAAAAGACTGAAAAAGGGGGCCCATAGACTTTAAGGGTTGCCCTGCGGCCCCGGGTTTCTGTGGGTTTTTTACAGACGGTTTTTGGATTTGAAAACTTTGAAAAACTGTAAAACCTTTTACACTAAAATTTAATGGAAAATCCGTGCAGCGTCCACGCTGCACGGATTTTAAGCCAGATTTTTTTTTATACCCCCGGCGGCCCAAAAAAGGGGTAGAACAGTTATTTTCCGCCGGTTTTCGGAGAAGTGAACAGGGGGTGCGATGGGGGGGGTTGGATCCCCCCCAAACCTGGACAAAAGTCGTCCACCTGCGTGCCTATAAAAGACCAAATACCGGTCGGTATTTCCCGACCGGTATTTGGTCACTGTTGTGTAAACACACCGTAATAGTAAAAACGACCTGTAGTCTCCACAGAATGTTTTTTTTTTCTGTTCATTTTGGTGCTGGTCATTTTTTATAATGTGGCAAAAAACGACAGAGCAGGCAGGGAAGATTTACTATTGAAGTCTAAGGGCATGTCCCCACGGCAAAGGTTTTCAGCCAGATCTACCGACGGTTTTTGGTTTTGGAAAGGTTGAAAAAGGCTTTAACCTTTTAATGGACTTTAAGGAAAATCCGTGCCTTTTTCCGCCGGAGGGTTTCTTGGGGCTTCCCCCCTTTGGCAGGGTTTTTTGGGCCCGGTTTTCTTCACCGGTTTCGGTTTTTTAGACCGCCTGAAAAACCCGGGCCCAAAATAAGCACAATGGTGCTCTATGGAAAACCCGGGGGGGCGCGTCCCCAAGGGGGGGGTTTGGTTTTTCCCCCGGCGGTTTTTTCCCCCCCGCGGTTGGCCCAAAACATTAACAAGACAATCCCCCGGTGTCCCGGACAGAATCTGTGCTTGTGAATGGAAGGGGGGGGCTTTTCCCCGCCATCGCGGGAGAAAGCCGCCTCCCCCAAAACCCCCGGCCCTGGGGACGACCGCAAAAAGGACAATACCCGGCCCCCGGGAAACCCGGGTGGTATTTTGTCCTGTGTCGGGAACTGCCCTTACACCACCAGGTCCGAACAAGAACTGTTCATTTTTTTCCAGTGGTTTTTTAAACAGAAAAGAAATTTGTGTGAAGGGGGACAGCTTGAATCCGCAAACTGCAGACAAAAGCTGTCCCCCTTTGTGCCAAAAACAGACCAAATAACGATTGGCATTTCCCGACCAGCATCTGGTCTGTGCAGTGTAAATGACCCCTTAGTGAAACCCCCGTGGTTTTTCGCCGTTTTTTGCTGTGGTTTTTGGATGGTTCTGCTCAAAAAAAAGCAAGGTGTTTTAAAAAATGAAAGGATTTTAAAACATTAAAAACTGTCCAAAAACTGTCCAAAAACAGTACAAAAAAAGCCAAAAAACTGTATTTTTTTCAGCATATTTTGACATGCACAGGACAAAAAACTCAGTTTTACAACTGGTTTTAGGATTTGGTTTTCAGTGAATTTTTAGTCCAATCCAGTGTAGACCTAGCCAAATACATCATGTTCTATAGCCCATTCTCATGCATAGCTGCTTTCACAGCTCGGCAGATTCATGAGTTCCTAGAAATGTCTGCCTATACAGAATCCGTACACATCTTGCACTGGTTCTGGGAATGATGCAGATCTTTAATGTACAGTAGTAACGCGGAAAAGTTATATTTACATGTGGCAGATTTGTTGCGTAAGGGGCCGTTCACACGGCTTCTTTCGCCGCGGAGTGGAGCCGTACAGCGCGCCGGGCGGGGAGAAAGTCACCTGCACATTATCCAGGCGCAATACGTTGGTGGGGCGGGGGCGCCGATGGATAATGCATGTCTGTGGGACCGGTGGGCCGTGCCCCCGCACCCGCCCCTTATTCAAGCCGGAATTGCGAGCGCAATCCAGCTTGCAATTACGGCTTGAATAAACCGTGTGAACACTGCCTAACTGTTACAAATATTTCTGCAACAAAGCTGCCACATGTAAAAATATCGTAATGCAGGGGTCTCAAACACATGCATCTGGCCCCTGAGGCTGTCACCTGTGGCCTGTGGAGCAACAGAGCTCCTGAGACATCTTAGGTACTCAGTAGACAAGCTTTTAACCCTCAAAACGATGCGGTTCATAGCAACTGTGGCACAAGGTATTTAACATAGGGAAGGGGTTTCCCTCTTTCCTCCATTAGCACTCCTTTAATCCAGGGGTACCGATGGTTACCATCACAGTCAGAGGCCCAATATCGACTTCCAGGCTGTTTGTGATGTAGGCTTGTTAGGCCTTGGCTGAAGTTACAGTTAGAATAATATACTGCAGTACAGTGATATATTGCAATGTATTATAACAGTGATCAAGTGATCACTCACTCCAATCCCACTGGTTTTTTTTATTTAGGACAATAAAAGCAGGGGGGGGCGGGGGGGGGGACGGGGAGGGGGGGTGGGGGGTAGGGGGGAAAACAGTTACATAGTTTGTAAGGCTGAAAAAAGACAGATGTCTATCCAATCCAGCTTATTCTACTATAGTGTTGATCCAGATGAAGGCAAAACCCCCAAGAGGTAGATGCCAATTGTCCTCATTTTAGGGAAAAAATTACTTCCCGACTGCCAACTGGCAATCCTACCTAAATCTGAGGTCAACACCCTTCTCCAGAATCCTAGTCACTATAACTTGTTATATTATTACACTCTGAAAATGCATCCAGACCCTTTTTAAACTCTTTTTGTGAATTTTCCATTACAAGTTCCTCTGGCAGAGAGTTGCACAGTCTCACTGCTCTTACAGCAAAGAATCACTTTCTTTGTTTGTGTAGAAATCTTTTCTCAAGACGTAGAGGATGCCCCTTTGTTCAAGATACAATCTTGGGTATAAATAGATGTAAAAATAAAGTAAAAGTAAAAAACAAACACCAACTTTTCCCAACTTTTTTCCCACTGCTCCATACATAACAACCTGGGCGTTTTGAAAATGCCTGTCAACTTCATGTTTCTATGTACGGCCCATATACCCAGCCAAGTTTGAGGCCCCTGACCTTAAAAGATAATTTGATGGGGTACATTTTTTGATGAGCTGTCTATTGTTTTTTTTAAATAGCAACTAAAAGAATTATGTATGCAGCTCTGGACTATAAAGATAGATTCATATGGGATTTGTTGTGGATTTTACCTGCAGATTTTCATTGGTAATATCTGCAGCAGATTATAGTACCATGCATGTAGGTTTTAAATACTGTGAAAACTGACCTTTAACACTGTGTAATGCACAGTGCTTCAGCAGTTAGTACTGTTGCCTTGTAGCGCTGGGATCCTGGCTCCCCCCATGGATAACATCTGCCTATAGGTTGTATGTTCAGGCAGTGTTTGCATGGGTTTCCTCTGAATACTCTGATTTCCTATACACACCAAAAATATACTGATAGATTAATCTGGAATTTAGATTTTGAACTCCAATGGGGACAGGCACCAATGTGAATAATGACAATTGCTGTACAGCGCTGTGGAATATATAAATGATTATTATACTTGTTTCAACAGGTGAATGCCATTCACAGGCACATTGCAGGAATTGTGGAAGTAGCAGCCACGTGTAATGTGAATATTGTGTGCTTGCAGGAGGCATGGAGTAAGTATAAAACTCCAATCAGCTTGTGATACTAAAACTAATTCCATCATACAGTATATATGTGTTCTGCTGCAGTTTACTGCATTGGATGCTCTGTAGACTTCATTTTTGCATTCACAGAAACATTAAAAAAAAAAACAATGAAAGTTAACTTTTCTAGTGAGGGATTTGTGCTATGGAGGTTAGGGATACGTTTATGTCGAGTGAATGTGTAACATGCCGTTATTCTGTAACAAGGCAAACTTACGGGGTCAAGGAGAGGCACGCAGATAGAGCTGTGTTTGTTATATCCAGAAAAACCTTTGGAAAATGAAACAGATTGGTCAGTTTTTGAAACTGGGATGACACATAGCTTTTTTTTATGGAAATAAACACCACTTTTTTGCCTTTTTTTTTTTTACACTACAGCCAGATGTTAACTAAGATTCAATAGGGACATATAATACTCTCCATTCGCTGGAAAAAAAAAAATCCACTGAGCTGTATGGCATGAAGAAAAAGGAAAAAGAAAAAAAATCAAATGCAGCATGCTCTAGAGATGGAGTTTTTCTCCCATAAACCCAAATTGTTTTTTTTTTCTGCTGAAAAAAATGCATGTGTAAATGTATGTAGCATAAGCATTGTCAACAGCACCTTGTTCAGTTACTTAGTTATGTGACTCAATTTATTTGTTGTTATTTTTTAACTAATTTTATAACCATTTTATGTAAACTGACAAACAGTAACATTGTAACTAGAGATGGCCGAATTTCTCAAAAATTCGGTTCGGTCACTTCGCCGAATTGGTCCGACAAAATTCCTTTCGTCCGAATTACTTCGGCACGAATCACTAAATAACAGCTATTACAGCTGCACAGAGCCTGCAGTGGTGCTGTATGAACGTTTGCCATGCTTAAATATGCAGAGGGCGCTTGGATTTGTTCCTTCATACAATGTTTTGTATTAGTATGACACTCACATGTGACTGCCGCCTGGCTCTTAGAATCGCTTCACTATAAAATTCCTGGCACTAAATAGGCAAAACTGACCAAAAAACTCAAGCTGAATGTACCTGATAAAGTCATGCTAGCGAAAGCTGGAAAAAAACTAGCTGAGAGCTCTGGTGGCATCATGAGTGTTTGAGTGTGGAGGTGACGGCGGCAGCACAGCACATGAGGAGTCAGTCAGTGGCACATATTGACATATCATGAGGCGGCAAAACAGTATTAGGCACAGAGTGGTCACAATGATTACAGTGTGAGGTCACGGCGGCAAGCAGTATGAGGTCAGACAGTGGCCACTAATGACATTATTGTAGAGGCCGGAAAAACAGAAATTAGGGTCACAGAGTGGCACAATCACACATGAGGGATGTCACGGTCGGCAGCAAGTATGATGGTCAGGCATTGGCACAATGACATTAATGAGTGCGGCAAACAGTATTAGGGCACAGATGTGCACAATGATACATTGATGGAGGTCACGGCGGCAAGCAAGGTAATGATGTTCAGACAGTGGCACAATGACATTATGGAGGCGGAAAAACAGTATTAGGGCACAGAGTGTGCACAATCACACAGTGTGGAGGACACTGCGGCATCAGATATGAGTCAGGCAGTGGCAAAATGACATTATGGAAGGCGCAAAACAGTATTAGCCACAGAGTGGCACAATTGATACAGTGGTGGAGGTTCACGGCGGCCAGCAGCATATGAGGTCAGACAGTTGGCACAATGACATTATGGAGGCGGAAAACATTATTAGGCCACAGAGTGGTCACAATTGATACAGTGTGGAGGTCACGGCGGCAGCAGTAAATGAGGTCAGACAGTGGCAACAATGGACATTTATGGAGGCGTGCAAAAACAGATATTAGGGCCCACAGCGTGCACAAGATCAGTGGGAGGTCACGGCGGCAGCAGTATGAGGTCAGACAGTGGCCCCATAAAAACATGGACATTATGTAGAGCGGAAAAACAGTATTATTGGGCACAGAGTGGCACAATCACACAGTGTGGAGGTCACGGCGGCAGCAGTAATGGAGTCAACAGTGGCACAAGTGGCATTCTGTAGGTGCAGAACAGTAATGATGGCCACAGAGTGCACAATGATACAGTGTGGAGGTGCACGGCGGCAGCAGTATGAGTCAGACAGAGGCACAATGGCATTCTGGAGGTGGCAAAACAGTATTAGGGGCGCACAGAGTGGCACAATGATACAGTTGTGGAGGTCACGGCGGCAGCAGTATGAGGGTCATACATTGGCACAATGACAAATTCTGGAGGTAGGCAAAAACAGGAGTAGTCACAGTGTTGGAGGGCACGGAGCAGCAGCCACGGCCGCAGCATGAGGTCAGACAGTGGCACAATGGACACAGTTGAGGAGGGCACGACAGGAGTCAACAGTGCAGCAGCATTGAGGTCAGAGAGTGGGCACAATGACATTCTGCAGGTGCAAAATAGTATTAGGCCACAGAGCGGAACAATGACAGAGAGCGTATGTCACGACGGCAGCAGCATGAGTTCAGGCAGTGGCACAATGACAGTGAGTGTAGGTGATTACAGGAGCCACAGCATGAGGTCAGAGAGTGGCACAATGACCATTCCTGGCAGGTGGCAAAATAGTAATTAGGCCACAGGCGCACAATGACTGAGAGCGGAGGTCACTGGCGCAGCAGCATGAGGTCGAGGCAGTGGCACAATGACAGAGAGTGGAGGGTGTGTGATGACAGGAGCAACAGCTGAGGTTCAGAGAGTGGCACATGACATTCTGGAGGTGGCAAAACAGTACCAGGCCGCAGAGTGCACAATGACACAGTGTGTTATGTCAGGCAACAGCAAACGAGCAGCAGCAGCATGAGCACATGAGAGTGGCACAATGACAGTAGTGTAGAGGTGGGTTGCAATACCAGGTCCCCTGGTAAAGACGTGGTAGGCAGATGGAGAAACTATCAGCAATGTGGTTGCATCAGGCGGGTCGGCATCAAATAGTGGCTGAGGCGGAAGTTTGAACCCAGACTGACGCCTGAAGGCATTGGTGTGTGGAAATCCTGTCGATCCTCGCCTGATTCATCTTGACAAAGTCATCTGTTTCAACATTTCCCGGTGGACCAAGCGGGTTCTCCTTGGGTATACCGATGGCCCCCGCCGCACTGGAACACCCGACTCAGATGCACACTACTGGTCCGGCCAGGACAGCTTTTCCACTGCAAACTCGGCAAGTTGCGGCACACACATCCCAGTATGCTGCCATAGTTCCACGGATCTTCTAAACTGGGGTGGCAGAGTGCTGTCCAAGAATGCCACATCCTGTTAGGTTCAGGAATCCCACCATTCCTGCAGCTGCTGCTGCTGTACTGCCCGCTCCTCACTAGCAACGGGTGAAGGAAGCTGCTCATTAGTGACTCCAGACTTAATGGTTACTGCTGAAGGACTGGTACTGCTCCTACCCCCCCACCTTCCCCCAGCATCCGCGGCAGTAAGTACTTTAGGCGCTGAGAACCCCCGTCAGACCTGTCATAGAGGGGACGATCCGCACATAGGCAGCGCCAACTGATTACGGAGGATTTCCCTATAGTATTTGGAGTTTTGACTTCCCTCTCCAAAGCTGGGGGGGGGGGGTGGGGGGGGGGGGGGGGGGGGGGGGGTGGGGGGGAAAAAAAAGGGGGGGGGGGGGATGGGGGGGGGTGGGGAAAAAGGCTCCCATTTTGGACCGGTAGCGGGGTCCAATAGGGTGGAAGAGCCAGAAATTCATCCCTCTCCTGAATGTGCTGACTATTCGGCATGTCCTATCCAGCAAATAATCATGCTGCGGACATCTGCACAAGTGACTCCTGGGGCTCCCTGCCTCCATTTTCCACTGTATACTGCCTACGGTGCTTGAGGGAGTCATCGCCTCGTCTTCCTAATCTCCATCCACCTCCTCCACCTCTCCTGCTGCCTCCTCTCTAGTCACCGGGGTAGAAACTCCACCCATGCCACCAGACAAAGCTACTGCTCCAATAGTCCTCCTCCTCCTCCCCTCCATTCAGTCCCCACCGACCTCATGTTGAGCCACGAGATGTAGTCGCCACATCTCCAGACCCCTGCCCAGACAGATTTTTCAGCAACAGATCCAGGGACATGAAGCAGTGGAAAAGACTTTATGTCATCCTCCGTAAGTCCAGGTGCGGACTGACAAATTAACGTGGCCTCCTCGGAATGGCCTCAACAAACGGCAGGTGTCACGCATGACTGCCACGGGCTGACATCAAGTAAACCACAGGGAGTACTTTCTTGTCTGCCTGGATCAAAAAAAAATCGTTAATGGCCTTTCTCTGTTCCATACAGTCGGTCCAACATGTGCAGGCTTAATTCCAGCGGGTGGAAAATATCGCATATCATAAGCTGTTGGGGGAGGCCGTTCCTGGGCCGCTGCAACTCAGAGAGGTGTTCCTGGCTTTGTACGAATGGATGAAAGTGCATGCAACAGTTTTCCTGGCCATTTTCAGAATGTTCTGAAGATCGGTGGAAACTTCAGGAACCTATTTACAACCAACATTGTAACACGTTCCCATGCAGGGCGTCATGGACCATCCCTCCTCGTGTGCTGCGCGGGACACCATGTTCTCCCCATTGTCCGTCATCCATGGTTCCTATTTGCAGTTGGCGCGAGAAAGCCACACATCGATTTACTTGCTGGCATGACTGCGAGCAGTTCCTCCCCTTGTGTGACTTCGTTCGCACGAGGCAAGCCTAGGTGTAGAACTTGCGTGACACCGCTGTGCCCTACACAAGTGGTATGATGAGCAAGTACTATGTTCGTGAGGCTGAGATGGGTGGTGGGGGTGTGGAGGAGGGGCGGACATTGGCGCAGGAGCATCAGTTTGAACAACGTAGAGGAGAAAGCGAGGCGTCACCTGTCCCAAGTTGTTGGTGTGGCCTGGGGCAGGAAGCACATTCACCCAGTGGGCCGTAAAGTGACATGTACTGCCATGACCGAGTTACAGCTCCGAGACTTCCGCTGCTGCCGTGTCAACCTTGGAACAAACCGCGAACTCAAACTCAAGGATTGTGAGTGGGATGGTGCTGACCCACTTTCGTTCTTACATAGATATGTAAGTGCTGTATTTGGTTGTTGTGTTTTGGGGTTTGTTTTGGGTCTGCCTTTTTGAAAAGGAAATACGGCTTGGAACTCTTCCATCTCGGCTCGGCACAAGCCATTAGTTCTCTGAAATAGTGCAGAGTCCACCATTTGGAAAGGGAGGTCTGCCAGTACCAACAACTTGGACAGGAGCACGGTCAGGCTGCTGCACCTTAGGATGGTTGACGCATACTGGTTTTCTCTTTTACAATTCGGCCTCTCTGAACGACTGGCTGCGCCATGAGTAGCGAGGGAGCAGGAGCATCGTGGACCGGGAGAGGATGTCAATAGAGAAACACTGCCTTCTGCCGAGGTGGTTGGAGGCCTGTGACAGGCTGAAAATTGCATGCGTGCCACTGGGCCGCTGCTGCTGCTGCAGCGGGCAGATGGACCACCACATCTGAGCCATCGATTCTCCCAGGCCACCGGATGGTGACGCTGTCATGTGTGTGACGCAGGGCCGTTGTACCAACGTTAGCTCCCTGGCCACGCTTCACTTTCTCCCACAGATTCTACATAAACCCATATTCGGCTCCTCCGTGTCTTAGCCAAATAAGATCCTGCCACACCGCCGAGTAGCTGATTTTACCGCCAACGCTCCTGCACTGTAGTGACTACTTGCCGCCTGCATGCCTCGCTGAGGCCCGCTGTGCCGCTACTGTCTTTGACCTGCGAAGCGTGTTTTCTACCCCATGGCCGCTTTGTGGCTTTCCCGACCTCACACTGCTGCTACCCTGTCTGGACTCACGGCCACACAACCCACTTTCTGGCTGCCGCCGCTGCCTGACGCGCAAGCTGACGCCCTCATCTCCACGATGAAGAAGCCCTTTCTTCACGCCTGCTCCCAAGTGCTGTCGGCTACATCATCATCATTTGTGTTTTCAACGTCACTACTGTCCCTCATCACCGGTCTTGTTAAAAGCAGAGGCTGTCCTCTCACCACAAGACCTCCCATGCCACTCCTCGCACATCTATACTTTGCCGCCTACAGCAAGAAGCTGGGGATAATTGGCCCCATTTCTTCGCTTGCCTTGACGTAGCTGCTGACTGCCCTCCTCAAAATAGTTCATGCCTCGCTATATAGAGGCGCATGATCCCAGACCACATAGTTAGATCCCAGTCAGAGGGAACCTGAAGTGACAGAGTGCGGGCTGAGGACAGGTGAGGGCCGCTTGACCCGCTGCCCGGGTCCATGCCAACTAATTGTAGTGTTCAGTGAGTGTTCCCCCGACTCTTGGCTGGGGTTGTCAGAATGTCATCTGGTAGGAAATGATTACGCTATCCAACCAATCAAGAACCCATGGGTTGGCTGAAAACACACGCCGCTAGGATAGACAGCGCAGTTGTGGCCTCACCCGAGTGACCCTCGCTGCGAACGTCCCCTTGCTGTGTCGCTGCGACTTGGGCCGATTCCAGAATGTTTGTGCCACAGCACTCGTCAGTTTGCAGAGCTGCCACCTCTCTGTTCGACATACTGTTTGATCTAAAATGTACAGACACTGTTTTATGAAGCTATCTGTATATTATAAATATACACCCTGTTTTTGACTCCAAATCAACCCAGTAAAAAGCTAGTGTAACCCTTGGATATAAATTGCGCTCCACAAATGGCCAGGAAAAATTTACTTGTATGTTACGTTTAACAAGCACAGTGTTTTTACTAAATGATTAAAAAGCACAAACATGCTTAATTAACCTTCGCTTGTGAATTAATGCACAAGAAAATGTGATATATATTCGGTGTTGAAAAAGACGGTTTTATTTTTGTCGAGCTACCTGCACAAAACAAACTTAATAAACCCCTGAATGTAAAAGTGCGCAATAGAATTGAGCACCACAAACTAGAGCTTGTAGCGTGTTACAATTGCTGTTTTCTACGCCACAGCAACAAGAGATACAGTTGTAATTTGCCTTATGCTTGTGAATTAGGTACCTAAAAAAATATATAGATATTTGGCGATGAAAAAGACGTTGTTTATTTTGTCAGCACACCAGCAAAACAACGCTTAAAATTTTTAACCCTGGATGTAAATTGCGCAAAGAATTGAGCCGCACAAACTAGTAGCGTGTTACAATTTCGTGTTTTCTACGCCACACAACAAGAGATACAGTTGTAATTTTCCTTTGCTGGTGAAATAGGCTAACAAAAAAAAAATATAAATATTTGGCGTTGAAAAAGACGGTTTATTTTTGTCAGCACACCAGCAAAACAACGCTTAAAATAACGCCTGATGTAAATTGCGCCCAAAGAATTGTAGCCGCACATACTAGTAGCGGTGTTACAATTGCGTGTTATCTACGCCACACAACAAGAGATACAGTTGTAATTAGCCCATTTGCTTTGTGAATTAGGCCTACCAAAAAAAAAATATATATATTTGGCATGAGAAAGAACGTTTATTTTTGTCAGCACACTCATCAAAACAACGCTTAATTAACCCCTGGATGTAAATGCCGCAATAGAATTCAGCAGCCAAAATATGAAGTGGTAAATATTGTTATTGTAAAAACGCTGTTTCTTTGTTAAAATGAATACAACAGGACCAGGCATAGATCCTGACTTGGAATATTTAAGTATATGCAGCTGCAGTGGACGCCGGCGCACACTGGATTTCAGATCCAATACCCCAAACAATCATAAATAGCAACATTCCAGAGAACAGTCTCTGAGACAACTGAGACACCCCACAGAAATCGCTGTATAAAAAACCAGTTTCTCAGAAAGCGCTATCACCCCAGCAGCTCCTTCCCTATCAGTACAGTGAGGAGAGTGGTGAGCTCCCTAGCGGCGCGCTCGGTCTTAATATATTGCGGTGACGTCACAGAATCCCGCCGGTTCTCTGATTGGCTTCAACTCTGCACATGTCATAGCCATGCTAATCCCCTTCTTCCCTCCCAGAGTGCTTTGCCCCATGTAGCGCCAAGTTGCTCGCAGCCATTTTATCAATCAAAAGCACCACTTCGTTCACCCGAAGTACCCAAATTCGACTTCGGTCCGAACCGAAGTTTTTTCCTGAAATTCTAAACGAATATCCACTTCGTGTAGAATATTCGCCCATCTCTATTGTAACCAGTGACACTGATTTTCTTTCATACATTAATGACTTACTTTAAAGCCTAAGGCTATGTTCACACGGATTTATTCAGAAACGTATATACATCGGATTGCCGATCGTAAATACGTTCTGAAAATCAGTTTTAAAATCAGGTTTGCTGCAAATAAGTGCCACTAAGTGTGGCACATAAATGTAACTGTTTTCCTCGTCGGATTCCCCATGCCCCATTCATTGTAGGTGTGAGAATTCGTCCGTAAATAATAGACGATGCACATTGTTTTTCCGTCCGGTATTGCCGTCATCAATCCGATGCGGCAAACTGGCACGGAAATACGAGTCGTTTTGTAAACGACGGACAGAGCCGTATTTTCTATGAAATCCAATAGAAAATAGGCTGTTACTTAATTATTTCTGACTGAAATTTTGCCCGATGGATTGACGATCGTCAATCCGTCGGCAAATCCGTGGCAAAATAAGCCGTGTGAACGAGGCCTAAGGGTCCGTTTACATGGCAAGTGACAAATACCGGTCGGTTTATCCAACCGGTATTTGCACTGTTTTGCGGCCGTCCCCACGGCGATGAGCGGAGAAAAGCCCTCCCCCTTCACATTGAGATGCACATATTCCGTCCAACCGAACGGAAGAATGTGCATGCTCAATGCTTTTCGGGAGGCCCACGGGCGGAAAACCCGTGCAATGGGGACTGCTCCACAGGTTTTCCATAGCACCCCGTTCTGCTCATTTTCGGCCTATTTTCAGGCGGTCTGCAAAACCGCAAACTGCCTGAAAAACCGGCTGAAAACCCGTTCCGTGGGGACATGCCCTAAGACTAGGTTTACTTATGTGTCGAAGGTTTCCTTCAGAGCCTCTGTCACAGATTACATCTAAAATTATGGAAAAAAAACAGCTCTGTTTTTTCTGTTCGGCCATGTTCACACGGCTTAAAATGGGCCATATTTCGGTCCGTAATTACGCGCAGAAGTGTGCAAATTACGGGCTGAAAATGGCCCATCATTACCGGTAATCCACAGTCCCTAGAGAACTAGGGTGGGATTACTTCTCCACTTCCCTGCCAGCGAACCGCCGTGCGAGGAAGATAATTCACATGTCACTTTCTAGCGGCTGTATACGCGCCGCTAGCAGTGAATTCTCTATGGGCCGGCGAGGTGCAGGCCCCCCGCTCCCTCCCCCTTCTCCGCCCCGGCCACACGGCGTAACTGCGGGGCGTATTTACGCCCCGCAGTTAACCCGTGTGAACAGCCTTAAAACGATAGACCGCATTTTAGTCAATGGGGTGTGTCAGGTGCTGTTGACATCCATCATGAAATGGATCCGGTTTCAGCTCTGTGATGGAGGCTCTAAACAGATGTGAATCTGACCTAATTCTGATTTCATCCAAATGTATTGTAGTCACGTTTACATACCACCTTGACCTGCTTGGTTCTACAGAACCAATCATCATGGAACCCTCTAGTAATCTACTGATGTTGAAGCGTGGCTGCATAATGATGGCATAAAATTACCCTAACTTTTAAAACTTCAGAAGTTCAGTTACTATTTATATATAGTAAAATAGTTAGTATAGTTGAAAAAAGACACATGCCCATCAAGTTCAACCAAGGGTAGGGAAAGATGTTAATGAAGGGAGAGCTTTGTGTCCCCCTACTGAAGAAGACTTTGGAACCCAACAGGTAAGAACCAATCTGCCATAATGGAATATTTCATTCCTGATCTCAAAATTGCCATCAGACTGGATCTACATTCTAATAAACGTTTTATATGGCGACATAAGTATTAATATTATTTAATAGTAAGTGGTTATCTAAGCTTTTCTTGAAGCCCTCACCAGTTTCTGCTGTGGCTAGCTCCTGAGGAGGCTATTCCACAGATTAACAGTTCTCATGGTAAATAAGGCTTTTTATTTTCTGGATATTGAGGGCGACATGCATGAAATTTGGCGTGTGAACACCAAATTTCATGCGCATAATAAAGACATAATGTGTGCCTGATTAATGAACCCGGTCTACAGTGGGTCATAAATCAGGCGCATTCTACCGCTAGGGCGACATTTTTGGCTCAGGTATACCACTTTGAAAGTGGTATACCTGTTCCAGCTGTAATGCGCCTACAAATGCCGTAGTGAAGCTATAAATAAGTAGCTTTGCTACGGTTCTAGTGTGCCCCGCCTCCCGCCGCAGGCGCTATGTAATGCACCCGAGAATGGCGTGCGGAAGATTTAAACATGTATGAACAGGGCTGCGCCTGATAACGGACGGAAAAGATGCCAGATATCTGGCGCAGCCCCGTTCATACATGTCGCCCTGAATGCCAGAGTGATCATAACCTTTGTCTTTTGAGTAGGTTTTATAATAAACTTTTTGTTTGGATATTATGAAATATGAAGGATTTTCTATGCCTACAATATACAGTAATTGCTCATGAACCCCTGATCTGTAAAGGAAATTTACAGAACAAGATAATATAAGAAAGAACATGACACAAGTTTTAATAAATGTCTCAGTAGCTAAATTCTTCTTTTTCAGCAAAATGACAAAACTCTATGTATAATTTCATTATTTAATAAATATTTTCACAGTATTTGACTTTTGGTCATTTGCCTTGTTCTAAACTCCTCATAATATTCTTCCAGCTATGCCTTTTGCTTTCTGTACAAGAGAGCGACTGCCATGGACAGAATTTGCAGAATCTGCTGAAAACGGAGTCACTACTAAGTTCTGCCAGGAGGTACAAATATTAATAATAGAATAATGCATACTTCCTATAGATTGTTTAGGATGGGTGCCAGTCTCATGAATCTTGCCCACAGGTTGGAAATAATTAAATGAAAGACAACATTCCAAAGGATGATTGATGGTGATTACATTTTATTAGCAATTAGCCATCTTATGCACCACTTTTTTGACATAGTAATGTTTTGGGTTATATATTGTCAAAGCCTTTTATCAAACAATTGATATTAGAAGTGGAGACAGGAGGTACATGGAGGTGTAGGGCAGGTGCAGGTAGTAGCAGTGGGTCAGCAGGGTTATGGTGATGTTTTGCTGGTGATAACATACATTTTTAAACTTATAATTATGTACTGTATGTAGTACCAGGTACTTAAACATATATCAAACGTAAGTAAATTAGTAGAAACCCTGTCCCAGGATGGTGACTGTAATGGCGTGTTCCCTCGGCACGGGTTTGCGGCTGGTTTTTCAGATGGTTTGCGGTTTTGCAGACCGTCTGAAAAACCGTCCGCAGACAAGCACAACGGGCTCCTATGGAAAACCCGTGCAGCAGTCCCCACTGCACGTGTTAAAATATGGCCCACGAAACGACGTGTGAACATACCCTTATTATTCGATTGAGAAGGTTGCCCAGGATATTTCAAGTGTCCAACACAAAAAACTGAAACCTTCTCCTTTCTTTTGATTTTTTGTAAATTACTAATAAGGCTAGTGTAGGGACTCACAAGACAATGAGGACCCTTGATGTGGGCAGGCAGCTTGCATAATTTGGCCAAAATAGCAGCTAATACCTTATATTTTATGTTTTTACAGTAAGCAGTTTTGCCCTGTAATACTGGGAAGCAGAAATTATCAGTATTTTGTGTTGGACACTTGAAATATGATGGGCAACCCACTCAATCAAATAGTAAGGGTGTCATCAATTCAATGTAAGCCATCATGGTGTATGACATGTTGCTCTATAACTGGCACCTTTTTTAAGCCTTATTATCTATATGCAATTGTAATACCAGCAATCACCCCTCTTATGGATAATAGGTGTGTGAGTGGTTGTTCATAAGTATTTTTGCACTTGTGCAATCTCCCGTGTGTTGTATTGTGGCTTTTCTGCATACTGGTGTGTACTGGTAGGTATCTCTGAATGCAAGGCAAAATGGCTGCCCCCATAATCACATATAGAGAACTGAATATAAAATCTTCAATTAGAAAATAAAACCAACTAAGGAAAAAAGATAATGTGTATCATTGCATTAAATAGGTAAAAAAAAAACTACTGCATTAAAAATCAGAGGAATTAGTATAGAGTGGCCACCACTGCATTAAACCATTGAGAGATTATAAGCGCAGTTTCTGTAAAGTGTAGAAACCAGATTGCAAGGAGTCAAGAAGAGAGTTAGTACAGAGTGGATTAAGTAAGTGTAGATCAAATGTTTAAAGAGTTTAGAAATAAAGGGTCAAAATGGCAATCTATTTTTCCACTCCAAATATGAATAAATAACAGCACTGTAATTGTTAAAATAAGAACATTAATTGAAATGTCATCATAAACGGAGACCTTGTAACTAGATTGCTTTTCTATTATTTTTTCATGTGACCCCTTTTCCTTCTGACAATTGCAGCTTGCCAAAAAGCATAACATGGTAATTGTCTCACCGATTCTGGAGAGGGATGAGTTACATGGAGAAACACTGTGGAACACTGCGGTGGTCATATCAAATACAGGAGCTGTCCTTGGCAAGAGCCGCAAAAATCACATCCCAAGGATAGGAGATTTCAATGAGGTGACGTGCTAACATACTGTAATGTAATACTGGGTAATTTATTATATGTAATCATCTGAATACATGCCTGACAATATATTATAACCACTATATTTACTTACAGATATATATATCTGTTATATAGATATATATATTATATATATATTATATATATTATATATTATCATTTTGAAACCAGAAGTTTACATACGTTATATAAAAGACACATATGAATGTTTTTCTCACTATCTGACATGAAATCAGAATAAACCTTACCCGTTTTAGGTCAATTAGGATTACCAAAATTATTTATATTTGCCAAATGTCAGAGTAATGGGAGACAGAAATTTTTTAAGACATTTTTAATATTTTCTATAAAGTCAAAAGTTTACATACATTTCATTAGTATTTGGTAGCAACTGTATGACTTGGATCAAATGTTTTGGATATCCTTCCACAAGCTTCTCACAATAGTTGGTAGGAATTCTGGCCACTTCCTCTTCACAGAACTGGTGTAACTGAGCCATGTTTGTAGATCGCCATGCTCACACCTGCCTTTTCAGCTTTGCCCATACATTTTCAATAGGATTGAGATCAGGGCTTTGTGATGGCCACTCCAAAACATTGACTTGGTTATCCTTAAGCCAATTTGTAACCAGTTTTGCAGTACGCTTTGGGGCACTGTCCATTTGGAAGACCCATTTCTTTCCAAGCTTTACCTTCCTGGCTGATGTCTTGAGATGTTGCTTCAGTATTTCCACATAATGTTCTTCCTTCATGATGCCATCTATTTTGTGAAGTGCAGCAGTCCCTCCTGCAGAAAAACAACACCAGAGCATGATGCTGCAACCCCCCATGTTTCACAGTTGGGATGGTGTTCATAGACTTCCAAGCTTCTCCCTTTTTCCTCCAAACGTAACAATAGTCATTATGGTCAAACAGTTCAATTTTAGTTTTGGCAGACCACAGGACATGTCTCCAAAAATGTAGGTCTTAGTTCCTTTGTGCATTTGCAAACATTAAACTGGCTTTTATATGTTTCTTTTGAAGTAATGGCTTCTTTCTGCCACACTGGCCTTTCAGCTTATGTTGATACAGTACTCGTTTCAATCTTACAATCTTACCAGCTTCCGCCAACATCTTCACAACGTCTTTTGCTTTTGTTCTTGGGTTGATATGCACATGTTGAATCAAAGCATTTTCACCTCTAAGACACAGAACCCGTCTCCTTCCTTCAGTATGATGGTTGGACATTCCTATCTTGTTTGTGCTTGCATATGATTGTTTGTACAGATGAATGAGGAACCTTCTGGAAATTGCACCCAAGGATAATCCAGACTTGTGCAAGTCTACAATTCTCTTCCTGATATCTTGGCTGATTTCTTTAGACTTCCAATGATGTTACCCACAGAAGCAGTGTGTTTCTGGTGTGATGTAAAATACATCCACAGGTGTGTCTCTAATTAACTCAGATATTCCCAATCAACCTATCAGAAGCTTCCAAAGATATGACATCATCATATGGGCTGTCCCAAATTGTTTAAAGGCATAGTAATTCTAGTGTATGTAAACTTTTGACTTTGCAGAAAGTAATACAATTGCCTTAAAAATTATCTCTCATTATTTTGGCATTTGGCACATATAAATACTTTTGGTAATCCCAATTGACCTAAAATGGGTTAGGTTTATTCTGATTTCATGTCAGACCGAGAGAAAAACATGCATGTGTCTTTTTTATAGTGTATGTAAACTTCTGGTTTCAACTGCATACACACACAGTATATATATATATATATATATATATATATATATATATATATGTTTGTATATATGGTGGGCCATTTATGTGTATACACCTAAATAAATTGGGAATGGTTGGTGATATTAACTTCACACATTAGTCTATGTGGGGGGGGGGGGGAACTTTTCAAGATGGGTGTTGACCATGGCAGCCATTTTGTAATGGTTTTAACATAACTTTATTCTTTCATGAGTTATTTACAAGTTTATGACCACTTACAAAATGTGTTCAAAGTGCTGCCCATTGTGTTGGATTGGCAATGCAACCTTCTCCCACTCTTGACACACTGATAGCAACACCACAGAGGAAATGCTAGCACAGGCTTCCAGTATCCGTTGTTTCAGATGCTGCACATCTTGTATCTTCACAGAATAGACAATTGCTTTCAGATGACTTCAAAGATAAAAGTCTAAGGGGGTCAGATTGGGAGACCTTGGTGGCCATTCAACTGGCCCACGACGACCAATCCACTTTCCAAGACACTGTTCATTTAGGAATGCTCGGACCCGACACCCATAATGTGGTGGTGCACCATCTTGCTGGAAATATACCACATCATACCATCAATTTGTGTGTCCCAACAGTCTTGGAGGGATCTATCCACTGTGGATCAGTTTCAGACAATAGCAGTGGTTTTGTTTGTTAACTTCACCATTCACAAAAAAGTTTGCCTCATCACTGAACATAATGTTCTGTGTAAACTGAGGGTCCTGTTCCAATTTTTGTTTTACCCATTCTGCAAATTCAGTGCACCGATCTGGATCATCTTCTCTGAGATGCTGCAGCAGCTGGATTTTGTAAGGGTGCCATTTGTGAGTAGCTAATATCCGACGAAGGGATGTTTGACTGATGCCACTCTCCAGTGACATGCAGCGAGTGCTACACTGTGGGCTGTTGCTGAATGAAGTTAGGACAGCCACTGATGTTTCTTCATTTGTGACAGTTTTCTTGGGTCCATATTTTCGGAAATCCAACACTGAACCTGTTTCATGAAATTTGGCAAGCAGTTTGCTAACTGCAGCATGGGAGATGGGTGGTCTCTTAGGTTGTTTTGCATTGAAATCTGCTGCAATGACCAGGGTACTGCATTCACCAGACATCAGCACAATTTCTATCCGCTCCTCACTTGTTAACCTCTGCAACATGTCAATGGCTGTAAACAAAGAGAAACTTGTAAATAACTCATGAAAGAATGAAGTTACATTAAAATCAAACACACCATTGTTTTTCTTGTGAAATTCTCAATAAGTTTGATATGTTACATGACCCTATTGCTATTGGAAAAAATAAAGTTGGATCCAAAATGGCCGACTTCAAAATGGCCGCCATGGTCAACACCCATCTCGAAAAGTTTTCTCCCTCCCATATACTAATGTGCCACACACAGGAAGTTGATATCACCTACCAGTCCATTTTATTTGGGTTTACCCATATAAAACGGTCCATATATATATATATATATATATATATATATATTATATATATATATTATATATTATATATATATATATATTATATATATATATATATTATTATTATTATTATTATTATTATTATTATTATTATTATTATTATTATTTTTTTTTTTTTTTTTTTTTTTTTTTTTTTAATTGTTTGCATTTTTCACTAATGAACCGGTTAAAAATCTTCATGTTCTTACAATTGTGTGCAACCGTAATATGGGTACCGTACTCTTTTCCAACTTTTTCTTGCATGCTGATACATTATGTTGTGTGTCACAGGCTTGCTAATTAAACTGCTTTGTAGCGGTTTACAAGGTCCCCAGAACTGACTGCGGAGGGTTTATCCAGTCTCCAATCGGGTAACTGCAGGAATTTTCCCTTGATCATGCCACAGCCATGGACCAAGGCGATCAAAGACTTACATTGCCAAGATTGGCTTTTAGCGCATTTTTTTTCATACAGAGCTACTGTTTTGCTACTTAAATGGGTGTTCTCAGACATTTATGGCATGTTGATAGCATATGCCTTGCATGTGTGATAGGTAGGGGTCCCACCTCTGGGAATTGTGCCTATAATGAGAACGCGTCACCAAAAGTTTCGATTGAGAATGGACAGTAGGTCACGCTTGCACGCTCCCTCCATACTTTTATATATGAGTTTTGGGTACAGCTGACTGATGCATTTGTCTGTGCTCAAATAGAACCATTTGTTCTGAAAGGAGACTTTCGGGGGCCAGTTCTCACAATAAGTGCATGTCCCAGATTTGGGACCCACATGTATCAGACATTTATGGCATATCATGTTGACATGCCATAAATGTCTGAGTTAGGAACACCCACTTAATATTACAGGCCGATATATATACAACTAAAGCAGCATCCCACCTGTTCGCTGTATTTCGTATTGCTGGAATAATTTTGAATGAGGTGGGTGTGCATTGTTTTTCTCTCAACGTATTAAGAGCTACAAAACGTTTAAGTCTAAGTCACTTATTTACTATATATAGCAATAAATTTGTAATACAGATAAACAGTTAGGAAAGCTGTTGGCCTACTACTCATTCAACTGCAGTATCCCCAAACCTCATGTTTAGCTCGGCTTAGGCTGTGCACATGGCAATGTACAAATACTGGTCGATTTATGAATTAGAATCCAACCTGTGTATAGCAGTAGGTTTCTGGGGTTTTTTGCGCAGTATTTGGGAACAGTTTTTACGAATTTCAGCCATCCCATTGCATGGAAAAGTACAATAATCTGCCGTTTTCTGAGTGAAATATGGCAGCTCGGATTTTCTATTGAGGTCTATAGAAATGGTTTACAGTACAAAAATGTACCCAAAGTGTGGTACGTGTTTTAGATATGTTTTCTGGTTGCAAAATGTACCCTATAGTTTTCAATAGGGTTTGTGATGCGTAAAACAAATGAAGAATTGGCATGCCAATTCTTGGTCAGATCTGGTAAATGCATCACAAAAACATATATAAAACACGTATCGTATGAACACGGATATTTGTTTTATATTGAAACTCATGTAATCAAACAAGAACATTGTTAGATAAGTGTTTGGGTCTGAAAAATGTAAACATAAATCCACACCCTCAATAGTTAGATGACAGACAATTCAGAAACTCTTGACCAACCAGAATGCACGACTAATTAAAGAGGAAAAATAGCCATAAAATATAACTTTTAATAATTAAATTAAAATAGTACAAAATATATAGCGTCTCCTAATAACATTAAATGAAAACAAAGGTAGGGGGTCCACACTAATATCCCTATGTGGCCCTAACTGACTATAAACACCCTAACCAAGCAAAAAAAGCAGGACCATCGCCCTGATAAGAGTGTTACTGCCAGCAGCCTAAGCCTATACACACTGGCCCTACAAAGCCCTATGGTCCTATCCCGACATGTTTTGACCATCCAAAAAGTAAATCTGATCGCTTCAGGGGGAGGTAAGGAAGAACTAGTCCAAGACAAAATGGGCCTGAATATGATACTGTTAGGGCATACAAATTACCTGGTGCGTTGCTGATATTACTTACAGTTTAGAATTCACAATGTTAATTGATCACAGCAGCGCTTGGATCAACTGTCCATATGGGACCCGTCTCCTACTCTGTTAGAATCGACCAGCTTCAGGATAGGACCATAGGGCTTCGTAGGGCCAGTGTGTATAGGGTTAGGCTGCTGGGAGGTACGCTCTTATCAGGGAGATGGTCCTGCTTTTTTTGCTTGGTTAGGGTGTTTATAGTCAGTTAAGGCCACATAGGGATATTAGTGTGGACCCCTACCTTTGTTTTCATTTAATGTTATTAGGAGATGCTATATATTTTGTACTATTTTAATTTCATTATTAAAAGTTATATTTTATGGCCATTTTTCCTCTTTAATTAGTCTTGCGGTCTGAAAAATTTACCCAAACACGTATCTAAAAAACTCCGTGTGAACATACCCTAACGTTAAACAGTAATGCATCATGGCAATTTTTATCCACTTGAAGAAAAAAAATGAAGGTGCTTATTTCATTACAGCAAGCAGAAATCTTAAACAGTGGAAATGATATAGGAAGTATACTGGAAAATTGTATCCTTTTTAATTTTACCAAAAAAATAACACATTGGACTACAGAAAAAAGTGGAATGCCCCTTTTAAGTGTAATTCATGTTTTTCGTTCTTCCTGTATTTCAGTCCACTTATTACATGGAGGGGAACACTGGACACAGAGTATTTCAGACTGCATACGGAAGGATTGCTGTGAACATCTGCTATGGAAGACACCACCCTCTTAATTGGTTAATGTACAGCATCAATGGAGCAGAAATTATTTTTAACCCTTCAGCAACTGTTGGGGAGCTTAGGTAATAAATATTGCTGAATGGCAGTAAAATGGAACTGAAATACCTAAATTATTTAGGAACAAAGGCAGGACTAGAATGACAGTTAGGCAGACCTCATGACAGTCAGGAGGGGGGCATAAGGATGTATGCAGCAGGTTCAGGAGTTGAGCCTGTTCCATATTCAGCAGGTGCCGGCTGATAGCTAGAGTATGTTAACACTAAGAGGATATGACACGGACAGCCCAAGGCAGATTTCTGCTTCCTATACTTTAGAAGTACAATACCTCAAAGAATTCTTTGACAGTGCATGCAAAAAAGTGCTCAAGTAAAACCAGCGGTGTCTGAACGATGACACTGATTTTACATTGTAGTCAATGAGAGGTGTTCAACAGGCTTTTTGTATGCTTAGTTAGGGGCGTATTCGGTGTGCATCTAAATACGCTGTGTGAACGAGCCCTCAGTCAGCACCTGCCTTCAGTGGCTGGATTTGGAGATAACTCCAATTCCTTCTATTTTACTATTCAGTCAACGCAACCATGGTATCTTGACAGTTATGGAGAAGGGAGGCATCACTTCCACCTCTCAATTGGTTCCCCCACTATGAAATAGAAGCGTGCCACCCGGTATTCATGGTAGCCAGAAACCTAATAAAGGTTACCAGGACTGTCATTTTACAGTCCCTATTACACCCTGTCAGAGACCAGAGGCAGGGTGTAATAGGGGTGCTGTAATTGCACTCTATTCTGCAATAAATTTGTATTACAGAATAGTGTTAAAGTGATCGCACCCCCTAGTGGTCAAGTACCTTTTTAAAAATCGTTTTGAAAATATAAACTTTTAAAAATAGTTTTGAAAATATTAAAAGGTTTAATGAACAAATCAATCCCCTTTTCCTATTTAACAAAGAAAAAAAGAAAAATAAATAAACATAATTGATTTCACAGTTTCTGAGAAAGTCTGATTTATTAATATAGAAAACATTTATTCCACATGGTGAATACCATAAACAAATACGCAGTTCCAAAATTGCAGGGTTTTTTGGCTGCTTTGCCTCCCCAAAAATTTGAATAAAAGTGATTAAAAAAAAATCACAGGTATCCGAAATGGGTACCAATGAAAACCACACTTTAATCTGCAAAAAGGAAGTCCTCACACAGGTCCATAGACAGAAAAATAAAGTTGTTAGTCTCAGAAAATGATGCTACAAAGTGAATACAAAAAATTAAGTAATCAGAAGCGTACAGACCTGCAAAATAAAAATAACGTCATTTATACCGCACATAAAAAGCTAAAAAAATTAAACACCCAAAATAGATAACTTGGAAGACCGAAGCCCCAGGCAGCATGAGTCAGGCCAGGACCAGGCATTTAAATATTCCTTGGGCAGGGGGAGAGGCACCATCTGTCCTATTTGGCAAACGCATCAAGTACCTTGTCCCAGCCATAGGCAGACAAATAGGGTAGTGCTGCTCACTCAGCTCACATAGTTAGATGTAGTTGGACCTTTTAAATTATTGTGTTTTATTACAAATAGTTGTGGTACTATCCAAGCAGTAATTTGTTTCAAGAGGAAAGTATTAAACTTTATAGTGAACATAAATAATACAGTACTATCGTATATTTTAGCTAGACTAATTTATTTACAAATAATAAGGCATTGTCACAATTTCAGACAATAAAAGTATAAACATATATATATATATATATATATACACACACATATATATATATACTATATATATATATATATATATACACATACACACAGTACATAGTAGCATACAGTATATGCTACAATCTTAGATAAAACAATGGTATAATACAGTACTATCGTATATTTTACCTAGACTAATTTATTTACAAATAATAAGGCATTGTCACAATTTCAAAGACAATAAAAGTATAAACATATATATATATACACACAACACACACACACATATATACTATATACTGTACATAGTAGCATACTGTATATGCTACTATCTTAGATAAAACAATGGTATAATACAGTACTATCGTATATTTTACCTAGACCAATTTATTTACAAATAATAAGGCATTGTCACAATTTCAGAGACAATAAAAGTATAAACATATATATACACACACATAATATATTATAGTATATTATATATTTTAAAAAAACTGTACATAGTTGCATAGTCATATAGTAGCATACTGTATATGCTACAATCTTAGATAAAACAATGGTATAATACAGTACAAATGTATATTTTACCTAGAAAAGTATAAATATATGTATATATACATACACAACATTATATAACTATACACTACTATATTAGTATGTATAACTTGATATATTTTAAATATATATATTTATATTACACACACACTGTTGTAGTAGCACAACTGGTATAATGCTACAAGAGTAGATAAAAACAATGGTGCCACAGAAGTAAGGTTCTCTTGTCTCTACAATGAAAGAAGTTCCTTTCAATGGACAATTCTGCTACATCGAATGTAGCACTGTAAGTGAGTCTAGCCATGCTATATAGTTGCTGAACTTTAGTCTTTCTCTGGTGTCATATCTATAAGTTGCTCTCTCAATAAAAACTGTCTCCCATATGAGCAATATAAAAGACATTAATAAGTAAACAGCTATGATGTTTATTTTCAGCGTTCTTAAATTTTTTTTTGTATTGTTTATATAGGAGACAGTTTTGGTTGAGAAAGCAACTTATTATAGACAGGACACTAGTATGAGAAAATGAGGGTGCGTTCCTGCAGAGGACAAATACCGGTCGGTTTACCCGACTGCTGCACAGGTTTTCCATATAGCACCATTGTGGTCATTTTCGGCCAGTTTTTCAAAACCTGTGCAGTGGGGACATGCCCTTATAGCTACATGATATACATGCTGGGCTACTCACAGTCTAAATTGTGATGTTGTAGCCCAGAAGTCTTTCAAAGAACTATATACATTGTCACAATTTTGTTACCATGTGTTAGAGCTGCTATCAGTTGGACGGCAGGTCAAAATACATTTACTACAAGCTTTAATTTCCTTACAGACATAGTGTAAAAAAATAAATCATTTCTGTAATAGAATATTTGATGCAAGCAATTTATTGCTAGTAAATAATAGTAATCTTAATTTATATAGCGCCAACAAATTCCGCAGCACTTTACAATTTAGAGGGTATAAATACAGACAGCAGACAGACATTACACAGTGAAGGCTACTTACAGATGAGACACAAGGTGTGAGAGCCCTGCTCGCAAGAGCTTACAATCTATGTAGGGTGCCTAGGGGACACAAAGGGGGAGAAGTGCTCAGTTTACAATGGTCCAGCCTTGTTTCATAAATATGGGGTGGTTTATATAAAAACTGAGTGAACCTGCCACCCTGACAGTACATCTATATACAGATAAGTAAAAAATCTTCCTAGATAATTATTTGTTCAGACTTTCCATTTCAACAGTTTTCTAAGACTATACAATAATTGGAACTGAGCTGCAGTGAACTGCAATACCAGAAAAAGCCAGTACTAAAAATATGGAGCTGTGCCCGGTAAACCACATCACTTTCTGTCAACTGATTTGCTGGGTACCAGATGCAGGAACCCAACCAATCTCATATTGATGGCCAAGGGATAGGCCAAACAATTGTGTAGGTCTGGAAAATCTCTTTAATTTAATTCAGTCCTAATATGTTTGCAGTGAGTCTTTGTGGCCCATTGAGGCAAGAAATGCTGCCATTGCCAACCATTGTTTTACCTGTGCCATCAACCGCGTGGGAACTGTAAGTATTAAACATGAGCTTGTGTACTTCAGCTTCTCTCCTTTTTCCATCGTTATATTCTACATGTCTTGATTACATTTTTACTAATGTTTATTTTCAGGAATACTTTGAAAATGAGTTCACTTCCGGAGATGGCAAGAAAGGTGAGAAAACAAGATTGTTCATACTAACATTTGTGTGTATGTATAAGTGTAGGCTTAAACACAGTTATCTATATGTTATAATTAAGACATGCTTAAAACAGTTTTTTCACAATAACAATTGATCACATATACACACGATAACAATAGATACCAAAAAATAACATAGGCTCACCCTTAAGTAACTTGTCCCAATACGTTGTTCTGCGTGCAGCTTATGATGCTTGTTGTCTGATAGCAACTGCTCGGATCTCCCGCCGGCTTGTGAGGTGCATATAACTTCAAACAAATGGATAGATCCATGATTCAGTGTGCTCTTAAAATCAACTTTATTACATTCCAATAATCCAAATCAGAAGTATGGGGTAAAACTTGCGTCTATCACATGATCTTACGCGTTTCAAGCTCAAAAAGCTCTTGTTCACAGATCAAGAGCTTTTTGAGCTCGAAACGTGTAAGATCATGTGACAGACGCATGCTTCTGATTTGCATTATTGGAATGTAATAAAGTTGATCTTAAGAGCACGCTGTATCGTGGATCTATCCATTTTTTATTAAGTTATATACACATGATAGGGGATAAGTGTTTAATAAATATAGGTAAGACTGGGATCCCAGCCAATCATGAGGACAGGAGTCCTAAGCCCCACCACCAGAATGGAACAGCAGTCGAGTGGGACTACCATTCCTTTCCAATTCTGTATTACTTATGAAAATAGCTGCAAACTGTACTTGTCAATGCTCTGTGGTTGTATAAAATTTAAAAGGGAGTGGCAGTGTGCATGCTCGATCACTGCCTCATTTAAAGTGACATCTCCTGATATGTCTATTTTAGTAAATCCTTGTGTTCCCTGTGAAACAACAGTTCTAGAGCATCTTCTCTTATATCTCTGTGTTGTGCTGTTCCTCTGTTATTCCGGGTTCCGGGTAGGGGCGCCCTTGTTGGGGCGAGGACCCTACGTGTCTGTTGGTTAGGTTAGGGTTGCTTTAGTTTACTTTTGTTTTGAGGTTCTTAATAGGGTAAGTATAGGTTTTATTTGAAAAGGTATATTTTATGTATGTAGCTGCTAAGTGATGTCTATGGGGTAGTTTTCCTCTGTTATTCCTCCCAGAAATGTATTACTGAATCTGTCATCAGGGTGTTGCCATCCCAGATCTCAAATGGATGTGTCCCACACACTCCAAAGTGTTAACAAACATCTGACATACAGTATCATACAAAGATAAACGGTATTCATGTGATGTCGACTAGGCAATATTACGAATGTATGATTTTCTTTGTATATTTGTCTTGCAAATAAAAATTTGAACAAAAAAAAAACAAAGCGTCTGACAGATTGATAATGAATTTCTAGGAGGAATAACAGAAGAACCATACACATAAAGCTTAGAGGAAAGATGTTCCAGAATTTTTTTTACAGCGAATAAAAGTGTTTACTAAAATAGACAAATCAGGAATGTCCACAGGTTTTCTTTAACTCCTTAACGACTGCTCACCGTCTTTTGTCAGTGGGCTTTTCAGGTCGTTTATCTGCAGCAATGTCTTTTGGCGTCGCTGCAGACACCGGAGTTTGCGCCGCCCGACGCCACAGCAGCGCTGAGAATGGGGCTGTACTACCTCCACTCCCCGGTGCTTTAACCCTTTGATTGCCGCAGTTCATCACTGCAGCACAATCAAAGGGTTTCCCTGCTCTGTCGGGTGATCGGAACGCCCAGTGACCCAACAGAGCCCAGGGAACGGCTGCATAGTCAGCCTTGACCTAGAGTTGCCCTAGGACTGTCTGTGTAAGAAGCCAGTGATCAGGACAGACTGTGAGCTGTCCTGATCACTGCCTGGGTCAGACTGACACAGATTATAATGTATTAGCATATATGAATATGCTAATACATTACTAAGTGTTAAAAAAAAGTAACAGTTCTCCCTTCAGGGAATTAAAAATAAAAAGTAAAAAAAAAAACATAAAGTGTAACTCGTCTCGAATAAAACGAGGCCTCATACAACTGCGTAATTGAAAAAAATAAAAAAGTTACAACTGTTGAAATGCAAGGAGACAAAAACTAAAAAAAATGTTCTGGTCATTAACTACTTTTCAGGCGTTCGGCTTAAGTGGTTACACAGCGGCATCATTTTAAATGCTGACACCTACAAATAGTGACTAAGAAAAACATTTTTATAATGTTTTCCCTCAAATGTACACACTGTGGGCCACATGTATGAAATGGTTTTGGTCTAAAACTCACTTTTTTGCCCATAGGTTTCTATGGGGAAAAAAGTGAGTTTTAGACTAAAATCGTTTCATACATGTGGCCCTGTGTGTCACTTGCTGTACACTGTATGGATAATAGGCAGGCCCCGGCGGGCCCCGAGTCCCGGCATTGGTCTGTGGCACACTACAGGGGCCGCAATGGTCGCACCAGCGACCGGACCCCTGTGGCAGGGGGCCGAGCGGCCCCCCCACGCCACACGGCTGCACGGCCGGGTTACCGCCCCAGCCATGCAGCCATCACGGCCGCCGCCTGCACCGTGCGGTGCAAGCTGCGGCTGAGGCTGAACATCTAGGACCTATTGATCCCATCTGGTCAGCCCCCAGGAGGC
Source organism: Phyllomedusa bahiana (assembly GCA_025379985.1). Taxonomy (NCBI): domain Eukaryota; kingdom Metazoa; phylum Chordata; class Amphibia; order Anura; family Hylidae; genus Phyllomedusa; species Phyllomedusa bahiana. Next base: position 111,287 of record JAODAL010007418.1, read on the forward strand.
CGCGGAGCAGGCGCGCGATGTAATGTTAAGAAGACAGGACAGCGGGTGAGTATTACTTTTTTTTTTTTTTTTTTAAAACTACTTACTGTCCCTGGCTGCCTATAATTGCCTTGCCCTGGCTATGTGATGCCCTGCCCTGGCTACCTATACCCTGCCATGGATATATGATGCCCTGCCCTGGCTACCTATACCCTGCCTGGCTATATGATGCCCTGCCCTGGCTACCTATACCCTGCCCTGGCTACCTATACCCTACCTGGCTATATGATGCCCTGCCCTGGCTACCTATACCCTGCCCTGGCTACCTATACCCTGCCTGGCTATATGATGCCCTGCCCTGGCTACCTATACCCTGCCTGGCTATATGATGCCCTGCCCTGGCTGCCTATACCCTGCCCTGGCTATATGATGCCCTGCCCTGGCTACCTATACCCTGCCTGGCTATATGATGCCCTGCCCTTGCTACCTATACATTGCCCTGGCTATATGATGCCCTTCCCTGGCTACCTATACCCTGCCCTGGCTACCTATAGCCTACCTGGCTATATGATGCCTGCCCTGGCTACCTATACCCTGCCTGGCTATATGATGCCCTGCCCTGGCTACCTATACCCTGCCTGGCTATATGATGCCCTGCCCTGGCTACCTATACCCTGCCCGGCTATATGATGCCCTGCCCTGGCTACCTATACCCTACCTGGCTATATGATGCCCTGCCCTGGCTACCTATTCCCTGCCCTGGCTATATGATGCCCTACCCTGGCTACCTATTCCCTGCCCTGGCTATATGATGCCCTACCCTGGCTACCTATACCCTGCCTGGCTATATGATGCCCTACCCTGGCTACCTATACCCTGCCCTGGCTGCCTATACCATGCCTGGCTATATGATGCCCTGCCCTGGCTGCCTATACACTGCCCTGCCTATCTATATACTGGCCCTGTCTGCCTGCATACTGTCCCTGCCTACCTATATACTGGCCCTGCCTACCTACATACTGGCCCTGCCTATCTACATACTGGCCCTGCCTGCCTAATGGGGGTCTACCTATTTACATGCCACTTATCTGACATTTTTTAATTTCTAATTTTTAGGGTCTAACATACGCTGTTTGGGGAATTGATAGGAAAGTGCTGGAAAACAGAGGTCTAAGATGTATTTGTGGTAAATTCTACAGGGACGAGTAGTGACCACTAGAAGAGGACACTGCATGCTGTACTGGACGGAGAAAGAAATGGAAGGGAACAACAAGGGAAGGCATCATGGAGGTTTGGGCCAGAAGGAGAAGAAAAGGAGAAGAGAACAACTCCCATCAGAGAAGACGTCTCCTGTGAGTCCCTGCTGTCAGAGGTCATTTACTTCTGTGTTGAATCAGTGCTGTATTCATGTGATGGTGACCTGACTACTGGTGATGTGATTGGTGGGGTTGTAGGTTATGTTGGTGCTTATGTAGTGTCAGTGTGGGCTTGTCCCGGATTGTAAAGCAAGTGCACACCTGACTCTGTGATGAGGGGTTTCTCTGCACCACTATTTCTTTCTTGCTTGTGTGTAGGGGGCTTTCACACGGAGCGGTTTTGGTGCATTTTTTGATGCATTTTGTGCAGAAATGTACAGCATTAACTGTTCTGCCTTTCTGCACAAAATGCATCAAAAACACATAAAAAAACTCTCCGTGTGAAAGCACCTTTATAGTGTAGTTTATTTTAGAAAGTGGCGAGGTGCGAGAACAAGGGACATTTTGTAAGCGGATATTGTATGTGGGCTGCTGGGGGCTTAGTGCCAGGGCTGATTTTTATTCCCAGTCCGGCCCTGTTTATGGTGCTGTTATACAGGCAGTCAAGAAAATAACTTGTCTACCCCTCCCTCTTAACAGCTGGATAGGATCACTGAAAAGTCATCAAGGTGGGTGGCAATATTCACATGTTGGCATAAGGTGTGGCATAGCAGCAGGGCCGTATTTACAGTATATGCTGCCCTAGGCATTGGAGACTGAATATGTCCTAATTTAAGCCACTTAAAAAATGGTGCTGTGGCTTTGATTTAGCTGCATTTCACCAACAGAGTATGCAATACAGTGCATACTACCCCGGTTCTCAAACAGTTGTGCCGGTATTCCAGTCTTCATCCATGTGTGATAACTTGATGCACATGTTTTAAAATGTAATATGCTAATAATGCTTCTACACAATACAACCTATTAACCAGACATTAGCCATATATAATTGTATTTCAAAACTTAAATAATAGTGCCTATAGAAATATTAACATTAAATAAAATGGCTAAGGGTACGACTATGAAAGTCCAAAATAACTCTGCCATACAACATCTGTGTTGTTATGCCAAAAGTATATATACAGGTGTACTATATACACTCACCGGCCACTTTATTAGGTACACCTGTCCAACTGCTCGTTAACACTTAATTTCTAATCAGCCAATCACATGGCGGCAACTCAGTGCATTTAGGCATGTAGACATGGTCAAGACAATCTCCTGCAGTTCAAACCGAGCATCAGTATGGGGAAGAAAGGTGATTTGAGTGCCTTTGAACGTGGCATGGTTGTTGGTGCCAGAAGGGCTGGTCTGAGTATTTCAGAAACTGCTGATCTCCTGGATTTTTCACGCACAACCATCTCTAGGGTTTACAGAGAATGGGTCCGAAAAAGAAAAAAACATCCAGTGAGCGGCAGTCCTGTGGGGGGAAAATGCCTTGTTGATGCCAGAGGTCAAAGGAGAATGGCAGACTGGTTCGAGCTGATAGAAAGGCAACAGTGACTCAAATAGCCACCCGTTACAACCAAGGTAGGCAGAAGAGCATCTCTAAAACGCACAGTACGGCGAACTTTGAGGCAGATGGGCTACAGCAGCAGAAGACCACACCGGGTGCCACTCCTTTCAGCTAAGAACAGGAAACATGAGGCTCCAATTTGCCCAGCTCATCGAAATTGGACAGTAGAAGATTGGAAAAAACGTTGCCTGGTCTGATGAGTCTCGATTTCTGCTGCGACATTCGGTTGGTAGTGTCAGAATTTGGCATCAACAACATGAAAGCATGGATCCATCCTGCCTTGTATCAACGGTTCAGGCTGGTGGTGGTGGTGTCATGGTGTGGGGAATATTTTCTTGGCACTCTTTGGGCCCCTTGGTACCAATTGAGCATCGTTGCAACACCTTGTTGAATCTATGCCACGAAGAATTGAGGCAGTTCTGAAGGCAAAAGGGGGTCCAACCCATTACTAGCATGGTGTACCTAATAAAGTGGCCGGTGAGTGTATATGCACACACATTTACTAACTCTATACATATGTATACTGAGAATGTATTGTTCATACATATATACATCACTGCTTAGTGACATACAAATGCACTAACATGCATGCACATTCGCTACATACAGCAATGAACACACACACACTAAATACAGTGCAGACATACATTTGCATCCACAATGCTAAAACATAACACAAGGTCACTATATAGGGACATGCACTGCATTGCACATACAGTCATGGCCAAAAGTTTTGAGAATGATACAAATGTTAATTTTTACAAAGTCTACTGCATCAGGTTTTATAATGGCAATTTGCATATACTCCAGAATGTTATAAAGAGTGATCAGCTTAACAGCAATTAATTGCAAAGTCAATAGTTGCCTAGAAAATGAACTTTTTCCCCCAAAACACATTTCAACTTCATTGCAGGCCTGCCTTAAAAGGACCAGCTAACATCGTTTCAGTGATTGCTCCATTAACACAGGTGTGGGTGTTGATGAGGACAGGGCTGGAGATCAATCTGTCATGATTAAGTAAGAATCACACCACTGGACACTTTAAAAGGAGGCTAGTGCTTGACATCATTGTTTCTCTTCTGTTAATCATGGTTATCTCTAAAGAAACACGTGCAGTCATCATTGCACTGCACAAAACTGGCCTAACAGGGAAGAGTATCGCAGCTAGAAAGATTGCACCTCAGTCAACAATCTATCGCATCATCAAGGAATTCAAGGAGAGAGGTTCCATTGTTGCCAAAAAGGCTACAGGGCGCCCAAGAAAGACCAGCAAGCACCAGGACCGTCTCTTAAAAGTGTTTCAGCTTCGGAATCGAGCTACCAGCAGTGCAGAGCTTCCTCAGGAATGGCAGCAGGCAGGTGTGAGTGCATCTGCACGCACTGTGAGGCGGAGACTCATGGAGCAAGGCCTGGTGTCAACGAGGGCAGCAAAGAAGCCACTTCTCTCCAGAAAAAACATCAGGGACAGACTGATATTCTGCCAAAGGTACAGGACTGCTGAGGACTGGGGTAAAGTCATTTTCTCAGATGAATCCCCTTTCCGAATGTTTGGAACATCTGGAAAACAGCTTGTTCGGAGAAGACAAGGTGAGTGATACCACCAGTCTTGTCTCATGCCAACTGTAAAGCATCCAGAAACCATTCATGTGTGGGGTTGCTTCTCAGCCAAGGGAATCAACTCTCTAACAGTCTTGCCTAAAAACACATCCATGAATAAAGAATGGTACCAGAATGTCCTCCAAGAGCAACTTCTCACCAAACCGTCCAAGAGCAGTTTGGTGATCAACAATGCCTTTTCCAGCATGATGGAGCACCTTGCCATAAAGCAAAGGTGATAACTAAATGGCTCAGGGAACAAAACATAGAGATTTGGGGTCCATGGCCTGGAAACTCCCCAGTTCTTAATCCCATTGAGAACTTGTGGTTGATCATCAAGAGACGGGTGGACAAACAAAAACCAACAAATTGTGACAAAATGCAAGCATTGATTGTGCAAGAATGGACTGTTATCAGTCAGGATTTGGTCCAGAAGTTGATTGAGAGCATGCCAGGGAGAATTGCAGAGGTCCTGAAGAAGAAGGGTCACTGCAAATATTGACTTGCTGCATTAACTCATTCTAACTGTCAATAAAAGCTTTTGTTAATCATAATATGATTGCAGTTGTATTTCTGTATGTGATAAAATAATCTGATAAACACACATAAAAACCAGAGGGCAACAGATCATGTGAAAATATAATATTTGTGTCATTCTCAAAACTTTTGGCCATGACTGTATATGTCATATACATTCCAACAAGTTTTGACAGTAACTACGTATATAGACACATGCACACTCAATATTCATAGGCATTTATATATACCATGCAAATACTTATTGCTCAAAGGCATACATACTTACCCTCAAGTATAATCACACATGTAAAAAATCACTAGATACAGCCATACATACATATGTAGACTGCATAATTATGCACACATACAATAATTGAATATTTTGCACAAGTATACATTATATAATTGTGTATATATTATATCCACACTACATAAATGCATAATCTTGCATATATATACACACAATACATAAGTAGATAATTTTTCACATGTATACATTGCCTAATTATACACATAAAATAGGAAAAAAATTAAATTGGCTGGAAGCAAGTTCATGTTCCAATTTGGTCCTTAAATTCAATCCAAAATTGAATATTCTGATTTTTAAAGGGGTTTCAAGATGTGGGCGGTTCTACAGCAGTGAATGGCATATCAGCTCTGCTATTCCTATCTAGGCCTGTTAGAAGAACATTGGTGCTAGAGGATTCTAAGCAGTTTATCAGTAACAAATATAAAAAGAGATCCTGTACTGCTGATAAGACACAGCAGGGAGTGATGTCACCATCCCAGCCAGTGCTTCTAGAGCAGAGAGAGGTGGTTGGTAACCTAAGGAAGCTTGTGTACACAAGCATAAGTTAAGAACTGCTCTAGCTCTGAAAGAGTGCAAAATCGGAAAAGTAATGTATTTGGTAATAATCTTTATTTACCTTTGCCTACATGTTCAAAACGAAAAACTAATCAATGTGGTAGGAATACCCTTTTAAGTACAAAAATACTCTGGAAGCATTCTGATGTAATTGTAAAGGTACAAATTTTAATTGTTAGAATGCCCCTACAAATAGTGTGTGTTGTGCTATGGCTAAGGACAGATGGTATTGGAGATGGACCAACAAATTCTGGTAAGCTGAGGATCTTTAATTGTATTAGGGGTAAGACAGAACTGAACAGATAACCTGCCCTACAGGAGAGATCCCTAGTCAGCAATGACTGACTAAACTCACAGTGAATTTTGAGGTTTTGCCAAAATAGGAATAAAATCCAACATGCCTGGTGGAATTTTTGGTAGGCCTCATTAGATCATTGACTGATGCTGATGAAATTGGTGGGTATAGCTTCATTGTATATTTTAGCAGTTTCATAAACTGCTTGTCCTCTGTAGAATCAAAAATTAGATGTTTCAAGAGATGATGATTTTAGACACAGCAATCTAGAATTGAGCAGTGACTCCCCTGTTGATATAGGCTACCGTAATGATGCAGTATTCCACAAAGTGTACCTGTCTTTTAGATATATGCGGAAAAATTTGTGAAATCATTGTGTATTATGAATTGATGACCAAACTTGTCACTTATGGGACTAAAACCAGCTATTTAACATGAGTAATCTCTATCATTTATCTGTATGCCATTTACTAAGACAAACATATTAATGGAGCTCTTTCATCTCTTCAGCCCATCACGACTTTGGTCATTTTTATGGATCTAGTTATGTAGCAGCACCTGATGGTAGTCGTACCCTTGGGTTGAGCAGATTACGTGATGGTCTTCTGATTGCTGAGCTGGACCTCAACCTTTGTCGACAGACTAATGACAAGTGGAACTTTAAGGTTAGTACTAGCAGCATCTACAACATGAAAAAAAACATGAATAATAACATTTCTTAACAAGCAAATGTATTACAATGATCCCAATCACTATCATGACATACATAGAAATCATATGTGTGTGTTATGTATATATATATATATATATATATATATATATATATATATATATATATTATATATAAATATATATATAATATATATAAATATAATATATATATATATATATACATACATACACACACAAACTACATCAACATAATGCAGCACAATCTGAAAATCCTAATTGAATGTACCGAGAGTGCATGCTCCGGAAAGTCAGATCAAAAACCTTCTCCAATTCTTTACCCAAAAAACACAGTATGAGGCAGCACATCCAAAAAAATAAAACTTTCCACAAACTTTATTCACCAATGTCCATTCCGCAACAATGTTGGAAATACATTTCTGAACTATATCCGAATACAATTGTACAAAGAATGTCTCAATTGTGTAAAGCTGGTATATCACTAGAGGTGATAAACATTAATGATTTAAATCTAGGGTTTTGACTCTTCAAAGTTGATCCATTATTACTTTTCTTCTTAAAGGGGTTGTCTCACTACATTGATTTGTCCTTTTTTTTGTTTCATTTTGAATTCAGAGGTGTGTTTACTGGCTTCTACTAGGCTGCAGTAGAAGCCAGGTCTGTTGCTATAGCAACCAGTGCTGGCAGCCAATCAGGAGAGATCAAACAGGTCTGTAGCTATAGCGACCTGAGGAGCTGATGCAGCCCATACAAGAGGGGATATCTAGGAATAGGTAGGACACTGTTAATGGACGTATATTGCAAAGTGACTTGTTTTTGCAAGATCTTTAACATAAAAAGCAATCCTTGTAGTGAGACAACCCCTTTAACTTACTCAATTATTCTTTCCATTCAAAATACATTTGAGACAGTAAAACTGAGTAAATATCAGTAGAAACTGGAGAAACTGAGCGGTTCTGAAACTTTTCAATGGTATATATACACCCACACACACACACAGTGCCTTGCGAAAGTATTCGGCCCCCTTGAATTTTTCAACCTTTTGCCACATTTCAGGCTTCAAACATAAAGATATACATTTTTAAGTGGGACACAATTGTGAAGTGGAACGAAATTTAATGGATATTTTAAACTTTTGTAAAAAATAAAAACCTGAAAAGTGGGGCGTGCAAAATTATTCGGCCCCCTTAAGTTAATACGTTGTAGGGCCACCTTTTGCTGCGATTACAGCTGCAAGTCTCTTGGGGTATGTCTCTATCAGTTTTGCACATCGAGAGACTGAAATTCTTGCCCATTCTTAGTTGCAAAACAGCTGGAGCTCAGCGAGGTTGAATGGAGAGCGTTTGGGAACAGCAGTTTTCAGCTCTTTCCACAGATTCTCGATTGGATTCATGTCTGGACTGTGACTTGGCCATTCTAACCACTGGATATGTTTATTTGTGAACCATTCCATTGTAGATTTTGCTTTATATTTGGGATCATTGTCTTGTTGGAAGATAAATCTCCGTCCCAGTCTCAGGTCTTTTGCAGACTCCAACAGGTTTTCTTCCAGAATGGTCCTGTATTTGGCTCCATCCATCTTCCCATCAATTTTAACCATCTTCCCTGTCCCTGCTGAAGAAAAGCAGGTCCAAACCATGATGCTGCCACCACCATGTGTGACAGTGGGGATGGTGTGTTCAGGGGGATGAGCTGTGTTGCTTTTACGCCAAACATATCCTTTTGCATTGTGGCCAAAAAGTTTGATTTTGGTTTCATCTGACCAGTGCACCTTCTTCCACATGTTTGTTGTCTCCCAGGTGGCTTGTGGCAAAGATTTGTGCAGTGTATGACTGATTGTTGTCCTATGGACACACTCTCCCACCTCAGCTGTAGATCTCTGCAGTTCATCCAGAATGATCATGGGCCTCTTGGCTGCATCTCTGATCAGTCTTCTCCTTGTTTGAGATGAAAGTTTAGAGGGACGGCTGGGTCTTGGTAGATTTGCAGTGGTCTGATACTCCTTCCATTTCAATATGATCGCTTGCACAGTGCTCCTTGGGAAGTTTAAAGTTTGAGAAATCTTTTTATATAGAAATCCGGCTTTAAACTTCTCCACAACAGTATCACGGACCAGTCTGGTGTGTTCCTTGGTCTTCATGATGTTCTCTGCGCTTTAAACAAAAGCCGGAGAAGTGTGTTCGCTGACTGCCGAGATCAGCCACCAGGTGAGCAGGATTTTTAACTTACCTATTTAGTATATATAAGACAACTATGTAAAGTGTGGGTATGCTATGAATAAGGGTATTTTTATCCGAAACGCGTAAGCTCTGTTTGTTTTGGAACCATCTACTATGGAAGCATCCACTATTTTTCTGGATATCTAAATAAATTTTGCTATGTTTTTTTCACTCCTCGTGGGAATCGCTGTATCAATACCTTATTGAAACTACCGCTTTAAACAGAACCCTGAGACTATCACAGAGCAGGTGCATTTATACGGAGACTTGATTACACACAGGTGGATTATATTTATCATCATCAGTCATTTAAGACAACATTGGATCGTTCAGAGATCCGCACTGAACTTTTGGAGTGAGTTTGCTGCACTGAAAGTAAAGGGGGCAAATAATATTGCACGCCCCACTTTTCAGTTTTTTATTTTTTACAAAAGTTTAAAATATCCAATACATTTTGTTTAAATTCACAATTGTGTCCCACTTGTTGATTCTTCACAAAAAAAATTAAAATTTTATATCTTTATGTTTGAAGCCTGAAATGTGGCAAAAGGTTGAAAAGTTCAAGGGGACCAAGTACTTTCACAAGGCACTATATATATATATAAATATAATAATATTTATATATATATAATATATATATATTATATAAAAGAATACTTGTTTTCTGCATAAGGGTGGATTCACACGGCAGAGGACAAATACCGGTCGGATAAACCTGGTTGTCACGGCCGCGGAGGAGGCGGCTTTTCTCCGATGAGCGGAGAAAAGTCCTCCCCCTTCACATGCACATATTCCGTACGAAAACCAGACGGAAGAATGTGCAAGCACAATGTTTCTTGGGCGGAAAGACCGCCAGGTGGAAAACCCGTGCAGTGTGGACTGCTGCACGGGTTTTCCATAGGAGCCCGATGTGCTCATTTTCAGCCGGTTTTGCAGACGGTCTGCAAAGCCACACACGTCCTGAAAAACCAGCTGAAAACCCGTGCCGTAGGACTGTTGCAGACTCATTTGATGTGACTTTTTTTTTTAGTTTTCCTGTTTATTGAACTTGAGACTGTTATGTGTTGGGTGAGCGGAATTTCTGAACCGCTGTGCACTGGATTAAAAGAATTTAACCTTGTAAAATGATTTACTTCTTCCCTCATGCAGATGACTGGACGTCATGAAATGTATGCCGATGAATTAACCCAAGCTGTGAGACCAGATTTCCAGCCTAACATTGTAAGGGAGTGAATAAACAGTGGTCTGTATACAAACAGAACAGATGTTACTGTAACATTATGATTTGTGTGGAATGTATACTTCTTTGGCTTCAATAAGCATATTGCTTTGCATTTAAAAATTTCAGATTCCATAATTAGTATGATTGTTCTTTGTAATAAACAATCAGTCATCTACCACATTGTTACCTATAGTTAGAAGTCTTCTTTTCAAATGCTCACTTTAATATCTAAATAGTTTTGAAGGGTGACAACTAATTCACTTTATCAGAAATGTATTCAGAGCAGTTGCTACTTCCCTTCAACACTATAGGCTAATGAAATAACCCTCTGTGTGCTTTAACTTGAACACCGGAGAAGACAATTCTGGATTTGCCAATTTCCATAACTGCTTTCTTTTTAGATCATGCAGTTGCTTTTTTCAGCTTGTGTATAGACACAAACTGGAACAGCAACTGCATGACATAATAAGTTGTAGCATGTATGAACTGGTCTCTGTTACCCGAGTTCACATTTCATACAGTTTGTAGCAGGTCTTATTTTCTAACCTGACAAGGACATAACTGTAGATATGTATAAGTAAGCCATAAAAACAAAACCCTTTTATAGACGTTACAGATTAACCTTATGTTGGTTAACAATGGATAAACCAGCAACCACATTTTTGCACTTAAGGTCTTACACAAAATGAGACGTATATATGAGATAAATAAGAAAAAAGTGTATTCACAGAGGTAAAACTTAATGATGTCTACACACATTAATTATATCAACTTAAGAATGGCCAATTGTATTATGTGTACAGAGGTGTACCAACTCTCCTGCCAAGCCAGATGTCGGAGGGTGGTGGTGGGGGAAGGATTGTGTACACTGGTTTTCTGGCTTCCTTGTTCTCATGGGAGATAGACTACTGCCAGAGGGGTCAGGGAGTGGCTTATGACCTACTCACCCCTGTTAATATGTGAATGCTTATGTTGGAGTCAGTAGTATAATTTTGTACCGTGTTAGCCATAGAAAGTATTTTAGGAGTGAAGAAATCAGGCGATACCTTTTAGAGGCTAACTGAGTATATTTGATGGTGAGCTTTCGAGAGAACTAGCTCCCTTCTTCAGACATGGTGTTATATAAAAACTGAACATTTACAGACTTTTTATACACAAAAGACATGGACCTTCAAAGGATCTTAGAATTCTTAAAAATAACAAAATGCAATATAAGCAGACAAGTCATTTACAATAGGTCAAGAAATCAACAATCTGGAAACTTGTGAGGCGTGACGGAGGGGTCAGTAATTCTTTGTCTTATCTCGTAGCCATCAGGTGTAATTTGTGGCTCTCACAGTTCCCACATAGCTTGACATAAAGCTGGCATGAATATTTAGCACTTTGTGCAGAGTTCGAAATTTTTGCATTAATTTAAATTCCCACTCCTTTCTCTCCTGCTACGTCTTGAAATGTCCCATTAAAACCACAATCTTCAAATCTTCAATAGAATGGTCATGTCTGGAGAAATGTGCGGCCACTGGGAGATCTGTTCTGTTGCCGTTAATGGTGAATCTGTGTGAACACTGACTGAGTCTCTGCCCTGTTTCTCACACATAGAGGCCTGTGATGGGACATTGCGCACACATATAATCAGATACACCACATTGGAAGACCTGCAGGAAAATTTCCCCCTTATTCTGTGAACCTGCTGTGACTGTGGGACAGGTACACTGTCAGCGGTGTGGATGTGACTTTATGTTGGAGTCAGAAAGACAGCTATTGTTAGGGTGGAAACACAGACCTAATGTGGCTGTGATGCAGTCAAGATGCTTTGTCCTTTGATAAGGCTTTCATTGCTGCTTTGACTTCATCCCTTGTCACCCATGGTTCATGTTCAAAATCTCACGTTCTCCTCGGTATAAGGATTCAGCATACTCTTTCTACCTTTTCTTAGTCTTCTCGGTTTCATTTAATATATAACCTTAAGTTAATATTTGGTTGGAAATTTCTCTTCAGTTCTCTAAGTTTTTAGAAAGCTGATTCTGTTTGTCCTTTCATATTTTCGGTTTCCATTTTCTTACATACATTATTGCTAGATTTTTCCTTTCAATATTTTGCAGCACAGTCACCCGAAATGAGTGATTTTTAATCAGGTTAATGAACACCCACAAAACCATGCTGCCATTAACAAGCCGGGAACACTGATGCAAAGCCAGGTAGCCCATTATTAAACTAATAAGAGGTGCGGCAGCGGTTCTCAGCTGCACCGTTACCATCCCGCAGCTTAAAGGGGTTGTCTCGCTACAAAGAATAGCTTTCAAATTGTAGGGAACACAAAATAAATACATTTTCCAAATATATTGCTTTGTTCATCTGTTTTCCTTAAGGAGATACAAGTGAATTTATGACCTCCCTGGCTGTTTCAGTTCCCTCAGTAACCGACCTGTAAACAATTCTCCTCCCTGCTGTTTGTTCTATGTGATAGCAGTGAGTGATGTCATCACACAGGTGGAGGCAGCATCTGTGCTGCTGGGCAGTAAAAAGCTTGATTTATCTCAAGTAAACAGCACTGTAATTAGGGCTTTTGTTTGAGGGATCAGATAAAAAGTCCTGTTAGTAGTTTCAGAAGCTTCTGAGCTAATCTGATCTAATTAGCAACTGAAAACACAGAGCTGGATTCACTATGGAGCTTATGCAAATTTCAGTCAGTCTGAACCAGGAAGTGACAGAGTATTTCATTCATGCAGCCTATGAAACTCTGTAGGGAGACAAATCCTTTAAGTCCTTCACCTAGCTGTGGAATCTCAAAAACAATCCGAAGTGCTGCTCCTGCATTTTTCTGCTCCCCCATCTTCTCTCACTGCCTAGTCTTCTATTCACACAGAGGAGGAGTAAGGGGTAAAAAGTTGTACATAGCAGACCAGAGGATCCATGAAGGACAGGCTCTAGCTATGGCAGAAAGCACATACAAGGCAGTTTACAGGGGGAGAATTGGTTATGCTGTGTACAAGTGTAAAGAGAATGCAGAACACCTACTGCAAACTCTAGATTTCTTAACATAAATCACAACAAGTATTACTGAAAAGATATATCCACATGAGAAATTTCTGACACTAGGAGAACGCAGCAATTTTTTATTTTTTTTTTAAACATAAAGGATCAAGTGTCTCTTCGTTTATATTGTTCATTTCCTTATTCAAAAAGGTTTTATTTGAGGTAAGAACATGGTCAAACATCTCACATAAACAGCAAAATATAAGCTATGCAAGGTACAGTATCGTAAGGCGTCTATATTCGCTTTTTAACATTCGAATAGAGGTACGGAGCAAACATAGATAACCGATGGATAGCTACTTCGTCGATCTAGAAGCAGTGAACATAGATTCGTCAATGCTGTCTAATTCAAAGAAATAGTAGCAATGGGGATTCCTCAGAGTGAAGGGAGAACGTCCGCATCCCAGGGACAAACTAAGTCCCGAGAGCGGGCCGTTAACGTCTCCCTCAGTGGGGAATGTCCATTTCACAAGTCTTAAGCGTAGCGTTGTTGGCATAAGCAACTAACAGGAATACAGCCTTGAAAGTTAATGGTAGTGAGAAGTACCGACCAAGAGAACCAATGAACATAAAAAGTAAACAAACTGTCAGTCGGCTCAGAGACACCATCATATGGAAAGAGCAATTCTGTATTGAGATATACGGGACAACCAAGCAGTCAGGATGGGTGAGAAGGCCTCTCTACATACATGTATGGTAAATATCTGTGGTACAAAAGGATATCCAATCCTCCCAGGTAGAAAGGTACTTACTGTATTTGCGTGGGGGCGGTCTGTCCCAAACCCTCCAATCTCTGAGCATGTGG